>JANSTS010012989.1:18696-38560 GCA_026546915.1 Sylvicola fuscatus
TGCAATAACTGAAGCGTCAGCCAACATTCTTGACTCACTGCATGTCGTTAATTGTTGTTATAATTAGTCATTTCGCACATTTGTCATCAATAAACAGTGTTTAACCACCAGATTAAATTCCATTAAACATAAAACGAATCAGCTTATCGTCGACTGATAACAACGATTACACAAAAAGAAACATTTCTCAAGAATGCACTTCCTAATAAAAAAACATTCTACGATTTTCCTAAATGATGTAGATAAAAGTATCGGAGACACCAGCGACATAATAAGCGACTCATCGGGAGTGGGCACAAGTACTGATAGTGCCGCGTGCTCGATTGGCCATCCCAGCACAACGGTGGTGTGCATGGAGCAGTTTACTGGCACCGGACTAGGCCACCTCAGCATCCAGCCAGGCGATGTCATCGAGGTGGTCGGCTCCACTGATTGTGGTCAGTTGGAGGGCTACGTACGAGGCACCAATCGCTCTGGTTTCTTCCCAGCGCATTGTGTGCAGGAGGTGAACATTCGACAGCGGAATATTGTGAATGTCTCGACGGCGCCGAATGTTGTCGAACAGTCAAACTTGCAAATACAGGAGAAGCAGCAGCTCCAGCATCAGCACAGCATGCCGACGCAGCAGTACAGCAGTGCAACTGCGCCAAGGATTAAGAAAAAGTACTTGGATACATTCAAAATTCTTCTCTGAAATTTGTCTTATATTTATTCTTGGGTTTCAGTGGAGTTTCGGATCCTAGGACTGTGGTGCTGCATCGAGCTAAACGAGGTTTTGGCTTTATTCTGCGTGGAGCAAAGGCATCTTCGCCACTTATGCAGCTGAAACCATCCGACAGATGTCCGGCTTTGCAATATTTAGATGATGTAGATCCTGGAGGTGTGGCTGATATGGCTGGACTCCGTCCGGGAGATTTCCTTATAAGTGTAAGTAACAAATTTAACACAAATTGATTAAAAACTTATTAATTTATTATAACTTAATGCAGATTAATGGAGAAGACGTTCGCGGTGCATCCCATGAACATGTCGTCGACCTAATCCGAACATCAGGAGCTCTTGTATCCATGACAGTGATTTCACAGAGCTTTCCCAATCAACTGCAACAGCAAATGACACAATCCCAACCTGGTTTCGGTACTCCACTATCTGCTCGTCAATGTGCCACTCTGCCCCGCAAAATGCCAGTGAACGGAAACGGTGGTAAACTACCGGCACCCACACCGCCACGACGAGATCCCAAGACAACCCTCAGCGTTGGACGGGCTCGCGCCAAATCAATGGTCGCGGGACTTGAGGGAAGTTCCGAAAAAGAAGACGACGAATTGCAAGCAAACACTACAAAATCCAGTTCGGCTGAATCAATTCACCAACAGTCGCAGTCGGCGGTGTCGACCCCATCTCAAGGGGGTCCAGGCACACCAATTCAACCGCGTACCGCCAGCATAAAGGCACGACCCACCTCTAGTCGAATAACCGCCGCTGAACTAGAAGAACTGTTTCAGAGGCAACAAGGCGAAGGTACTGATAACCGCTATTCAACTATGATGAGCAGTTCAAGATTCCAGTCGGGCACTGACAGTGGCACAGCAACACCGCCTGTCTCGCCGCAAAAGGGTCCCATCGTCTACGCCAGTGTCGCCGAGATGAAGCGGAAAAAGACGAAAAACGGCACATTGCGCGGCAAACCGTGCGCCATTCCGACGGTTCGTTCAGATTTGAAGCGCAACTTCCACAGCACACCGGATTTGGCATGTAACAACAGCGGTCACGGCAACGACACCAACAGCCTAAATGTGTCCACAACTTCGTTGTATACAACGAACACATTCCGTGGACATCGCTCGCAGGACGACATGCATGCATTGCACGGCTCAATGCAACGGCTGAACTTGCCACCGCCCAATCATCCACCACCGCCGCCGCCCATTGGGCAGGTTGTTAAAGTGGAGGTGGTACGCGGCACCGAATATGAGAGTACATTGGCCTTGCAGAAACAAATTCAGAAGGCGCAAAAGGTGCAGGTGCAGGAGAGTGATGTGCAGTCGAGTTTTAAGCCGGCCTCTAACGCTAAGCTGTACGCATCGCCGCAGGACATACGGAATGTGGGCTACAGAGCTCGTGCAGATCAAAATGGAACTTTGGTGAGTATCAAACCGTTTATTAATACGACAACTGTTGTGCTTACATTTTGTGGCTCTTTTAGACACGGAAAAATACAACATCGGCGAGAATTGCACAAGCACTGAACGGTACAGCATCGCCACCGATTCAGACAACGGTCACCGCCCAAACGAATGGCAACCAATATGCTCAACCTTGCCGACAAATTAATGCATCGCAGCCACCACAAATGCAAATGCCTGTTCCGATTGCTAACCAGCAATCAAACACTTTACCAGCAATGACTACCGCACCACCGATTCCAGATCCCGATTATAGCCTTAGCGAGTCAGATGGTGAAGATGAGAACTCGGTACTTTTGGCTCACAACACAAAGATGAACGAGCAAATTGGTCTTATCATTCCCGCGGAAACCAGTGGCAATAGTAATACCAGGTAAGAATCAAAAATCTGCCGTAGCATATCACAATACTCATCCTTTGAAATTACAGTGGAAGCAGCACTGGTTCCAGTTCAATTCCACACTCATTTTCGGTCGATGAAATCCAAAAAATGCGTACGAAGCTTAAAGCTTCCAAGTCTTTCCCCAACGACTTACTCCAAGAGGAATCCAACAACAACAACAACAACAGCAGCAGCCTTGCCAACACTGGCAACAATAACTCGCATCAGCACCACCGTCACAACCATCAGCTACACCTCCACCACCTTCACCACCATCACAACACTGAGGAGGGCGACAACTCATCGTCAGGTGTCAGCAGCGATCAAGAGGTGACCGTCACAACTAATGCCAGCACAACAATCGTGAAAATTGGCGGCGGCACCGATACCATTAAAAAGACTGCGCCAGCCGCTCCATTGGTGATTTCAACAATTCGCAGTGTAAAACTGACACCGCCTTCGGCAGCTGTCAAGTCCACTGAGCCAGAAGTGGAGGAGCGCAGTGACGACGACGATGATCACAGTCCAAGTCCACCAGCCAAGGGTTTCCAAAGACACAATTCACTGACGCGCAAGCAGGCCGCCACAATCGCAATGACACGAGCCATACCAACTCGGCAAGCTGTCTCACTGGTCAAATTGCCGCCACCAATTGAGACCGATTCCGAATCAGAAGAGCGCACCACAAATAAAGGCGGAAGTGGCGGTAATGGTGGATCATTTCTGCCACCCCCACCGCTCAGTTACGACGAAAATAATGGCGAGAATATCGTGTTGGCCCCACCGCCACAGTTTTGTGATTATGTCGCTAGTGTGCCCGCCGGTGGACATAATCCAAATGCCGCTGCAGCCGGAAGCGGGCCGCGCGTCCGTATTGTTGGTGCTGTGCCCAAGGCCAGTCGACTACACAGCCAGTAACTTCATTTAATTTACTCTGAGATTAAAGTAGTAGCAAGTTGAGAACACCTCCTTCGTTCCTGTGTGACGATTAAATGTTTTTAAAGATTTCAGTGTCGTCAAGAAGTGGCCGTGTGTTTGTGTGTGGCATTTTGGAAAATACGAAGCGAACGAATTTAATATTAATAATTAATTAAATTTATATTAGTCCTTATTTGAAGCCATATAGCAATTTGGAGTTCATCTGCATTATTCTGCACTAATCCATTGCACGTTCATGTTAGATTCAAGTTTTTAAATTTATTATATTTGTTTTATTATTATTATATTTACTAATTATTTTCACATAGCAAAAAGTTAATTATTTACAGCAAAATTGTTCGCAAATAATTAATGAATTTAAATGATAGTTAAAGCGTATGTAGGAAAATGAGAGAAAGCAACTATATGAAAAGAAAAAAAACCCGAAATGCCATTTGTAAGATTTAGAGACATAAAATTAATAATAATACCGATATTCAATAAACTATTAAGGTGGAAAGCGTGTGCACGTGAAATTCACTTAAGCATCTACACATTAATCACAATGTAAACCACAGCAATACAGGATAGACGCGCCGACAAACTAATTAAATTATATTTAAGATTAGAAATGTTCAAAGGATCAACTAAAATTGGGGAAATGATAGAAATTTTGATTAATTTTGAATTTAAAAACCAATTACCACACCATCAAGACCAAAGTTGTTTAACGATATTTTGCTCTCAAATTCGCTAAAGTTTAAAATAACTTTGTTTTTTGTTATTTCTTTTATTTGAAAATCAAATCATAGTTTTACTAAATCGATGCACTTTCAAAATTTAAAATTGAACAGAAAGTTGAAAATTCTGGATTCATTTTTAAAAAGTGGAGTTATGAATTGTTTTTTAGGTTTTTTTGTTAATCCATATTTGTTTTTCCAATCAATTTTTTTTTATAAAAATCAATTAAGTCTTATGCAGTTTTTAACGTTTAAAAATTCCATATAGTTTCGCCTAGTGAACAACTGAAATTAAATTTTAAAAAGTAACAAAACAATATTTTAAATGAAAAATATCCTTAAAAACTAGATAACCACAACGAATATTTAGACTGGAAAAACCACGGAAAATTAACATGTTAAAAGCCTTCTCTTTGTAATTCGAGTTTGTACGTGACTGAACGACCACCGCTCACTAAATTCACACAAAAAACGTTTTTTTAAAATTAATATAAAGGCAACACAAACATTCACAATTTTCCACTTGCCAAAATGATATACTGAACACAGAAAATATATAGAAAACACAAACGTTTATATTTAAATTGAACATTAAACATAACAATTTGTACATTCCTGCCAAATTATCATTAGAAAGAATACAATTTATGGCTACACTTCTATGAGTAACTTGAGCATAAAACTCAGCCACATAAAATACACGATGGACTATAACGGTAGCAAATTTTGATATTTTAAAGATTTCCAACGACTATTTTTACTGATAAATAGTGTTTTTGTGAAATTCTAGTGCAATTATTGCCGTAATGATTGATTAAGATAGCAATAAAACTTTAAATAATGTTTATTTAATAGATTTAATATTAAGCGACGGTTTTGTGCGGCAACATCAATTGCTTGTCGTATCGTCCTTTGGTATGATGGAATCTGCAGTAGTTTTGAGTCCAGCATCTGGCAGTGACGGTCACCTGGCGACTAGTTGATGTTCGCAATGCAATTACGTCTAGTTTAAAACATTTAAGCGATGATTACCTTTTAACTTTGAGTGCACTATTTTATTATTTTGCCGATGTGATAGAATCTTTTTACTTTCTAATTTAAGTTAAGGATTTAAAACACAATAAACAACATATGAATTAAATGGAATGTTAAAAATATTATAATAAACAACACGCAATTAACTGATATAATATAAATAATGTAATCGTCGTCATCATCAGTATGTTAATGGCCTGTATTCAAGAAAATTCCTCAGTAGAGTAATGGAATTAGTTTTAAATTCTTAATGGTTTAATTTGAAGTAAAAACCATTTGCCCAGTGGCTACTTTTTCCGATCAGTTACTAATGGAAACTATGCAGACCAACTTACATATGTAATCATCGTCAGGGACATTCGTGTGTTTGCTGTTATTGGATTGTGGTCCTTTAATCGTTTGTAGGAGAACGCCTTCGTTGCATGACTTTATTAAACTCAGCTCTTTTAACATAAACGTCTAAGAATTCAACTCATTCAGCAAATGCATGTTTTTTAAATAAATTTCATTCAAATCCATTTTTAGCGACAAAAAAAATTCAATTTAAGCTTAATTCTATTATTAACAACAATTGACGTTATTAAACATGTATGTATTGATATAATAAAATTACTACCGGAAAATAAAGAGAGAAAACAACAGATAACTATAATAATTATTGATGATAAAAACAATAATAAAATGATTTATAAAAATATACAAACTGTTTTTTATTTTAATTTATTACAGAGAAAATAAGAAATTTATTATTTAGAAAACTAGCTGAAAACAGATATTCAGCTATCGTTATCTTTTCCTAGCGCGAAGAATCGTTACATGACACCGAATCGTTAAGGGACATAATCGTTACGGCACAAAACAGAAAACGAAAAATTGCTGCTAACAAAATTTGGCCTCTGATTTCCACCGGAGTAACAGGCGAGCAGAACACCGCAGCAGAACAAGCTGGTTGCCAGAAACCATACAAAGTCATTTATTCTAGTAACTTTGTAAGGTTTGAATTATGGATAGTCTTTACATTTGAAACCCTACAACATCATTTATTTTCAATAACTTTGTAAGGTTTTGACTAGTTAACATGAAACGCCTACATCGCTGCAATGTACTTAAGGTATTGTCATGGAAACCATACAACAGTTTTTAGAATTCAAATTTTGGTTTAAAATGCTGTTGTAAGGCTTTCGATGACCAACTTGTTCTGCTGCGATGTTCTGCTCGCCTGTTACTCCGGTGGAAATCAGCGGCCAAAATTTGTTAACAGAAATTTTTCGTTTTCGCCGTTTGCGCCATAACGATTCTGTGTAACGTAACGATTCTGCCCGCTAAGGGAAAAAGCGATAGAGTTTTCTCTATGATAAATTTCTTATTCTCGCTGTAATAAATCGAAATAAAAGAAATTATGTGTATTTTTATAAATCATTTATTTATTATGTATATTTGTCTCTTTATTTTCTGGTTGTTATTTTAATAAATCAATACAGTTTAAGGAGAAAGTAGTTAAATTAGAAATGATCAGATATAGCAAACGAATGAAAATTTTGTTTTCACATTTAGATAGATAAACAATTCGCGAAATGGAGCCTAAGACAGTCTGGAGAGGAAACAAATCATCCTTCATCGCACTAGCCGCGCACATCTTTATCCATCAGACATTTTTTCTAGATGAATTGGACATTGCAGACAACGAAGATAAGTTTTCCAGCATTATATTCCTATTGTCAGTGGTTCTGATGTCTACTGAAGTAAAACTGTCGCAACATTACCGACATATCTTCAGATGGGGCACAAGCCATCTTGTGGAAACGGTGCTGCGGCTTGCTTTTACTGAGTTCCTCATGCTTAGCTTTTGGAGGCGGTTTTCACTGGCAATCCGATCCCTTTTCCAGAGCATCTGCAACATCGATAATAGCCTTCATACGAAGTGTGATTTCTTTTATTTTGCGGTGATGGTTGTTATCGCTTTGCTTATACTTGGAGGAATTGTTGAATACTTTATGATCAAGTGGAAAAAGGTAACTGACGAGTCCAAACATGATATAATCCAGCCACCGCTTGTCCATGAAACGAACAGCCTAAGAAGTACAAAGAAAAAAGAAAAGAGTGTTTTAAATAAAAAGCGCCTTTCAAAACGAATCGGATTATGTTAATTTAGGTTTTTGTAATGTAAATTTTAATGTTAAAAAGTAGTGCAAAGAATGTTAATAAATATTGTTGGGTCTTCTCTTAATGTCTTCTTCGCTTCAACTTGCTTGACATAAGAAAATCAATTTCTTACAAACAGCCTCAGTGGATCAAATTTAGTAGTTTTATGTATCGAAATTGAATATGTTAAGTAAGATTGGCAAACAATTTGTTTTATAATCAGTAAGGTAAGATAGAATCAGTAAGCTATTAATTAACTTCGAGTACTTTCCCAATCTTTTAATTAATTGTTTATACAATTAACATTTTACTCGTAAAAAAACCTTTATTTGATACATTTTAAATAATTGAGTCGTAAATTCCCGTAATCATGTGCACTCGCGAATATAAACAATGTCAAAGCAATGTGTCGGTAAAGCATACACGAAAGACAACTTGACCAACTAAGTAAGTACACACTCGTACATAGATATAGATAAGATGTACTTTTGCATTTTAAGACATGGTCATGTTTGCTCCATTATTTTAATAAATATAAATTGCACTGATAACATGATCTTCAAACTTTTTCTTATGCTTCATAGACTCACATAAGTTCTCGTTAATTTTACTCAAAGGTCAACACTCAGAAGAACGAATGTTTGATTATTTGATTGCTTAAATGACCCAAGACATTTTTTTTAAACGTCAAACTTCATTTTTTCTTGATAATACAAAGTCGTTTCAAAGAAGAGCTCCTTTTTTGTGATTTAAAGTCAATCCAAATCTCCCTGCCGCGGGTTCGTAAATTGGTTTGTTTGATTTAAACTTTAGAGAAATGAGCATTTAAGAATGCTTCTACGAGTGATAAGAATTTATTTGAACTCTCGAGACAAATCTCTTTACAATGTGATTGCAGATAAATACATATTCCGTTCCAGAGGTTTAACTAAACATTCAGTCAGTGAGTGATTTTCATCGGAAGAGCACGCAGTACCGAAATCTTATTTGAAATAGAGAAAATGTCCTCTGAAACAGTTGTCACACATACCAAATATGGACCAGTTCGTGGAAAGAAACGCACTTCTACGTTTGGCGAACAGTTCATCAGTTTCCAAGGCATTCCGTACGCCAAGGCGCCGGTTGGCGAATTGAGATTTCGCGATCCCAAAGAACCGGAGCCATGGGTCGGAGTATTGGACGCCACGAAGCAAGGTCCTTCAGCGTTCAATTACAACATTCTACTAGACGTCGTCGAAGGCAGTGAGGATTGCCTGCACATCAATGTGTATTCCAAAGATGTTTGTGAATGTTTTTACCCGAGTTTTGAACAAGTTTTAACTAAGGCTAAAATTTTCTTCTTAAGCTCAAACCTAAGACGCTGCGGCCAGTAATTGTTTTTATTCATGGCGGCGGATTTATGTGCGGTTCGAGTGGCGAGGAGGTCTATGGGCCAGACTTTATGATGCAAAAAGACGTCGTTTTTGTTTCGATGAACTACAGACTTGGAGCTTTCGGTAAGGCCTGTTGAGACTCGTTCGCATCTCAGTGTCAAGATTACTGAGTTATGATTCGGCCACAGTTCATCAACCAGTTGATAAGTGTTGATACTGTTAAGGTCTAAGATCACTGCAGATATGAAATTGGAAAATAATTGTTTACAAACTTATTTAAATTTCACCTTATCGTTGTTGTAGGATTTCTGAGCTGTGACGATGCCGATTTGCATATACCAGGGAATGCTGGTCTGAAGGATCAGTCGCTGGCGCTGAAGTGGGTGCGCGACAACATCTCTTACTTCGGTGGAAACGCATGCAATGTCACAATAAGTGGCGAGAGTGCCGGCGGTGCATCCGTCAACTATCATTTGGTGTCGCAGATGTCGCAGTTTTTGTTCCAAAAGGCGATCATTCAGTCTGGAAGTGTTTTCAATCCGTGGGCATTGTCACCACCACACAATTGGCTGCAACGTTTAGCCACGAAACTGGGTTGGAATGGAGAAGGCGGAAATAAAGCAGCGGCGGCGGTGCTGCAGGCTGCCTCACCAAACGATATTACAATGCAGCAGGAGCAGTTGGTGACTGACGAGGTAAATTCACGACAACAAATGTTTGCATCCGAAAAATCTATAACAAATATTAATCGATTCGTAGGAAAAGCTTAAAGGCGTCCTCTTTCCATTTGGCCCAGTCATTGAGCCGTATGTCAGCGCTCAGACATTTATTCCAAGGAGCCTGGATTTGATGAGCCGCAATGCTTGGAGTGCAAATGTTCCGCTCATGATTGGCGGTACTGCACACGAAGGCCTGTACGTCTACAAAGACGCTGAGTTTTTCATTAAAAACTGCGGCGACTTTCAAAATCAACTCCTTCTGGATATGAACTTGGAATGCAAGAGTCCTGAGAGTCAAGCGATCGGAGGAGCAATCAAAAAGTTCTATTTTGGCGATCAAGAGCCAAATATGGACATGGTGGATGCTTTCATTGACTTTAACTCTGACAAACTGTTTTGGCATGGCGTCTTCAGGACGGTAATGTTGCGGTTGGCTCACGCAAAAGCTCCGACTTATTTGTATCGCTTTGACTTCGATGGTGGCAACTTTAACATTTTTAGGGGATTCTTCGCCCCTGAAACTTCGGGTATGTAACGGTTATATGCGGTTGTCAGAAACGTTATCAATAATATTGTTCTATCTTTAGGCACTTGCCACGCCGATGAGCTGGCTTATTTGTACAACAATATTATATCGGAACCAGTAAAGTTGAACAGCAAACAACACAAAACCATTGAAAGGATGATTGGGCTGTGGGCTTCCTTTGCTTCTACTGGTAATCCGAATTGCCAGGAGACAAAAGATGTAACTTGGAAACCGCTGGAAGCTGACAACGATGAATCGCTAGAGTGCCTCAACATTTCCGATGAATTGAGCATCATTGAATTGCCAGAGACTAAGCGAATGCAATTTTGGGAATCATTGTATGCTAAGCTTTAGTAGTCCTTAAAAATTATTATAATTGATGAATCAATCGGAATCGCATACAATAAACAGTTTCATTTCAAAACAAGTTTTAAGTCTTCAATTCCAGGAACAGCGAGGATGTGGAAACAATTTCACAAAGAACATTTACTTTATATGGATTCGAGCAAAATATGAATTCAGCATCTAAAGTTCGGACAACCACCCATGGAGTTGTTTTCGCTAAAAGGAATGTTCAGAAATTTTTATAATAAAAATAAAAAGGAAGTTGCTGAAGATTTCTACAAAAATGAATTGTTTTAAATTAAAATACAAATAATTTAGGGTAAATACTGAATCTTTCAATTACTTATCTGACGTGTGGCTGCCATGACAATTCAGATACATATAACATATAACATAAACTTATGATCGATTAGAAATATGTATATTGTAAAAGTTAATGTCACCCCCAGTTAAAACTTCAAAGCAGAGAAGATAGTGATTGCAAATTATTTTTTAAGAAATGAAATTAGTATTTAGAAGTGCAGCCGAATAGCTCTAAGTGTTTTTTCAATGTGCATTGTCTAACTAATGTGGTGTGGCAATCAAAGGCAGTGCAACAGTGCAACACACAAATTGCCATCTAGTAGTTTGCAGAGACACTTTTCTGCATGCAGCATTTTGCTAAATGTATGTAAATTTGTTGTTGGCCGCTGACTCGCTGTGGCACAAAGTTAATTGAAAATTTTGCTGCAACATCGCGATAATCTTTCTGCCCGGAGTGTGGCCCACTACTGTCTTGATATAATTCGCCTCAGCAGCCGCCATCTACCACAACCATGGACGACCTGAACATTAGCGAGACAGAGCTGCGGTACTTTGGTGACTTGTTCCTGTGCTGTGATACGGAGAAAATTGGAAAAGTTCCAATACTGAAGGCGACAGAGCTGTTTCGATCAGCCAATTTATCATCGGACGTTATTCGACAGGTATATTCAAATACAAATCAGTGATTTTGGGGATTTCAGTCAGTACACCAGCAGCCAGCAGCCAGCAGCATACAATGTTGACGCTATTTACACGAATCGAAATTTATTTACCTCTTGTTCAAGGTCACATCTCCCACCAGCCCCACATTTTTTCCGTTCCGTTGTTTCTTCTCTAAATCCCCGCACATTGATTTCGTTTTATCTCGTGTTTCTCGAAGTTGTCGTGTAATCCATATTTAAATGAACTAAAAACGCAAAAAAAACAACAACTATACGAATTTTTATCTTTTCGTCGAAGTAAACAAATTTATGTTGCGGCTGACGTTTTAATTAAACACCGTAAACCTTGATAACGGTGTGCCGTGTAGTGAAATAAGCGCGACAATCACTAAAATTCCTGAACTGATTCTTTTTCCGGTAGATCTTTGCACTTGTGGGCATATCATCCGCGACTGTGCCATTGTTGCAGCGGTACCAGTTCTACGCCTGTTTGAAGCTAATTGCCGCTCACCAGGCGTCACTGCCGCTGCGCAAGGAGCTGCTGACCGCCACCATATCACTGCCGTTGCCACGGTTCAACTGGAAGGAGTCCTCGCCAACACAGCTGTGTCAGGCGGTGGCGGCATCACCATCGTCGTCACCCTTCTCACTAGTGCCATGCATTGACGACAATCTGATGCAATTGCAACAGATATCTGCCGGCAATGAGCGTGCCAGTGAGAACCTAATTGAACTAGCAAGGGACACACATTCCCGGCATTCGACGCGTTCTGCGGCTCGCCACTCCCAACAGATGACACATAATTTACAGCATGACCACACTCTGGACAATGGCAAAGTGGCCGATATGCAAAGTACTGACTCTGAAATTGAGCATAACGACGCAGACGCAACCAATAAAGTAAGTAACAACTCTTACTCTTAAGAGAGAAGCGAAATTTACACGAAATTCCTTCTTAACAGCGTCGCATTAGCCAAAATTCCACCAACACCACAAAATCGGCAGCTAATTCCGCTGGTGGCACTTCAGGATCACCAGAAGCATGGAGCACAGCCAGCGACAGTCCAACACCGACCAACAGTATAGCAGAGCGTCCGTGGGCAAAAGGTGGTAACTTATGGCAGGGATTGTTATGCGAAGAGCAGCGGCAGCTACTAGGTACCGAGGAGGAATCGTCTGATCGCCACAGCAGTGATGATGACGACGAGGACGGCGCAGAAATCGACTTGTCATCATTTTATCAGATAACGCCAGAACAACGTGAATACTATACCAAGCAATTTCTGGCAGTACAACCAGATGCCAGTGGATTGCTGGCTGGACACGTAGCGAAGGTGTTTTTCGAAAAATCTCGCATTGCTATTGAAGAGCTGCGACACATTTGGCAACTGTGTGATGTCACTAAAGACGGAGCACTCACTCTTGACGAGTTCACAGCCGCCATGCATCTGGTGGTGCTTCGACGTAACAATATACCACTTCCGGTGACGTTGCCGGCATGTCTGATGCCGGCCGCACGTCCTGGTTTTAACGTGGTGAAAGAGCCGCCAGTTACTGATCTCCTGCATCTTGATGATGATGATGACGACGACGACGACACTGACGGTGAACGAAATGTGACAACAGTCGAAGCAATCGATGATCAATTGGATCAGTCGTTGCTCAATAGTCAAGACGACGAGCCTAAAAAGTCTGGCGCTAGTTCGCCATCAAATGTGGATCCCACTAGCTCAGCGACCTCATCACCACCAATACTCTCAGCTGGTAATCATGTGGCACTAGCTGGAGGTCAGCCGCCACCACCATATCCAGCACCATTACAGAATCTCAAGGACTGGTCGAACCAAAGCAAAGAGTGGACCAAATTTACTGAATCACCGACGTCGAATGTCTCTAGTCCCGGACCGAAACCGGTCAATTTTGATGAGCAGCGGACAGCGCAGGCAGTTGTCTCGGATCCACAAATTTTGCATCCAGTTCCATTGAGAGTCACACCGCTGGGTAAGCATCTCTTATTTTCGGCCGCCATGAATTTGTGTTAAATTTCAAATTTTATTTTTAGGACCTGATACAATCGAAGATGAACGAATAAATGCCGTGCAACTAATGTCAGGCCACAACTATTCTCTCAAACAACAACCCGAATCATTGTCATCCTTGGGATATGAACCCTCTTCATCGTCATCCTCATCCAATGCGGTTGCCACTCTCGACTCAAATGATTTGAATTCAACTGCACCGGCAGTAGTGTCGGGCTCACGACAGTCACGTGATTTCTTCTTGCAAACCGACTTTCGTGCTATTCAACGGCCTCAACCAAAAAAACTAGTGGCAAAAAATGTCGGCGCCATTCCGCCACCTCCCCAACGCGAATCGGTCACCCTTAGTGGGCCAATATCAATTGTAGGCACAACATCTCAGTCGACGACAGCCACCATCGATGAAAATGTAACCACTACTGGTGGCGTGGTGATCAGTTTGTGTGGTAAAAAGGAACCACCACCTCTACCGCCACCAAGACCTCATCGACATGCAAGGAGTAGCAGCTTGGATTTGAATAAATTGAAGCTAGCTCCAGAAGTACCGCCTCGCGTCTCACCTCAGCCAGCTGTTTGGGTAAGTTCAGTTTAATTTTACATCATAAACCCCCAAAACTGGTCCAGACATTAACTGATGATTACAATCAACAGCAACAGGTTAGCTGCGACGCATCGTTCGCCGACTTTGCTCACTTTCCAGATCCCAGCGGTGGCGTACCGGCTATCACGACCACTACCACCACTACTTCATCCCATCACGCCGGCAACAATCACCCACGGCCGACCATTCCCTTTCTTCAGACATCACAGCGTGCCAGCGCGTTTGAGGTGTATCGCAAGCCGACGCCTCACTCCACTGACGTGAGTCCCACACCACCACAGCCGCCTCCTTCTCAATCGGCCACTGGTTCCAGCTATGATAAGCGTGTCAATTCAATCGGAAACACTTTGCGCCACCTCAGCGTTACATCGCGCGACAATCCATCGGAAGTCTTGAAGCAGCTGAAAGAGCAGAACACAATGCTGCTGAAGATGTGTGCCGATTTAAGTGAAGAATTACTGGCCGTTCAGCTGCAAAAGGAGGAGTTAAAGTTGAAGGCAATGCGAGCCACATCTGCTGTGGGTGCGAGTAATGCGTCCACATCAGCTGGTACTGGTGGCGTCAATGCGAATACCGTCACCACCAAGTTGAGATAATTGGCGAGGTGTGCGATTCACAACTGAGCACTGTTTTGGTTTCGTTCAGTATACCAATTTTAAATTACTTTTTCGAGTTATCTTTTTTTATCTCTTCCGGTAAAATTAAACTTTTCTACATCTTCTAGGCTACAAACGAATCCTTTTTACGAATTTGAACACCCCAGTTGAATGGTGGGAACTCAAACACGGTGATCCGAAATTCCCTTGTTTTAACAGCGAGCGTTTTTTTAACGTTTCGGTTATTGTAAAGTGTTAGTAATTTTTATCCTTTTTTTCCTTGTTTTATCGCAAATTTTAGGACAAAATATAATTGCTTTATATTTATCACTTTATGATATGATTGTCAGCACAACGTTTGAGTAACACGAATTCCATTGTTTTGGAACGATCTGATTAAATAAATCCAGATTAATCTATCCGTTTTGAAGTCTCAATTCCGCTGATTGCATCGCTGGATAAAAGTTTCATATCACTTAGGCGACTTAAATCCAATTATTTAAGACTCAAACTGAATTCGTATTAATTATATGATTGCACAATTTTTTTTTGTTAACCCTTGAATTTTGTACTATTATACAAATGCAACTGTTTCGTTTTCTCTTAAAAATAATTTCGTTACACTGGTTATTTACTGAATATAAATTAAAATACGTAAAAAACTATATTTAATGTAAAACGTTTGAAATACTCACCTCATCTTCTGTTTTGCTAAAATATTTAAAAATGAGCACACAATTCTCTGTACGGCCACCAAATGCATTTGGTCAACTGGTTAGCTGGAAAAAGATATAAAATATATTTTTGATGGAATTTATGAAACAGAACTATAATTAATATATTTAACTAAAAAACAATATATCAAAATGCCTTTTGAGTTAATTTTTTGCTAAATAATGATTTCCCAAAAAAATTCAAAATGTTTTGTGCATTTTCATATTGTAAATAAATTGTGTAACTAAAGCTAAATCAACAAAATGAAATGTAAAACTAAATTATATTATAATGTGTATTAAATATTTGAGACTCAAAAATGCAACTTGAATTAAATTCAAATTAATAGAGATACATCGCCAAGTTCTCGAATTAACTATATATACTTTTTTCTTCGGCAAAACAAATGCTATCAAATCTATTGTTTATATTTTTAAGTGAACGTTAATAAATTATTTGTATAACAAACATAATGTGTATACAAACATACATCAACATTAATTGTCAACTTTTTTTTTTTTATTAATAATATTTGATGCGTATAAAACAAATAATATTGTGAAATGTTAAACAATTTTTCTTTATTTCATTTAGATTGAAGTCAAGAGATCGACAGTTAATAAATCAGGAATAACATTTAAAACATTTTTTGGTGTTTAATTGTTTTACTTTCAGGACTTGGGATACTCAAAATTTTAGTATAAATTGCAGAAGATTTTTAAAAACTTTTACTCTCGTTAACTCTCCATAACGATGGTAATTTCAGAATGGTCAAATCTTTAGATAAACGTTTTTGAGGAAAAGTGTACTATTTATCAATATACTAAAAATAAAAAAAGTAAAAAAAAAGGTCTAAGTAGATTTATCTACATTTAAAAAAATCCTATTTCGCATCAAAAAATCCAACATAACGTTTCTAATCGTTACATATTTCATGTATTAATAATTTGTTGAAATTTGTTATTTGTTGAATTTAGATTTGACTTTTTTAGTTTATCAGAGACATTAAATTAGAATGGTTAATTAAAGATGTTTTTAAAATAATTTATATCAAGGTAAGGACTATATTATGTTTGTTCATCAATAATATTTGAAATTTTCTAGTATAAATCAATTGTAATCATACCGGTTTAGTCGTTGCACAATGCACTTTAAGAAATAAGTAAGAACATTTACAATTATTCACTAACTTTGAAAAAAACACATCCACTCAGTTCGAGAGTACAAGCTAAACTAACTCCAGCTAGTGCAATAGCTAACAATTCCATCAAGGGAAACTGTGATTCAACTGTAAAATAAAACGGTAAATTTGTACCGTTACTGGTTTCAATTAAATTAATGAACAAATTTGAGTTGTACGACTCGAATATAAATGCTGTGAAATAAATGATTTTTCAAATTAATGTTTCAACATTTCAATAAATTGTTTTGCCTGAGCAATAGGGACTTACCTTAATTATAAAAACGACGATTCCTTTTTCTAGTTACATACATTATAAAAAGACAGATTTTTTTCGAATCTTTAAGATCAAGTACTTTGTTTAATTTAATTTAATTTGTAGTTTTTTTTTACAATGAGAGTTTTACAATGAACAAATCACTATTATTAATATAATAATAACTATATAGTAATTGTAGCAATGTAAGAAAAGGAAAATTATCATTAAACAGATTTTGTTTATTGTTCCTTTAGTTAAACGCAAGTCAGATATTCATATTCAGATAATTTAATTGAATATGAATGAAAGATTACAAATATGCGTTTTCATTAAATTATGTATAATTTTTTTTTATGAATAATGTGTGTTTATGATGTACAGTAATTAATATTATTGTAATATATTAATTGAGTGCAACTCTAAAGGACAACAAAGAAGGCCATTACTGCTTTCAGTAATGTAGTCAGCCGATGAGGAGTTTAAAAATTAAATTCGTTAGAGGTCCTTATTAATGTTTGCTTTAAAAAGCATGCATCAGTTTATGATAAGAAGTGCTGGGGATCGGAGATGTTCGACCAAACAAATTGTTGAACGTTTAACATTCGTTATTGAAGTTTCTGTTTGAATCTAATGTCATAAGGTACAATTTATTTATAATGAGTAATTTGAAAAACTGCGAAGAAAATCAGAGCGCCTTAGTTAGTTAGTTTACCACTCTAGGAACTGTAAAGCGACGAGATTTCGCAATAAAATTTTACTTTAAAAATTTATTGAGCGCTGTGAAACATTTTTACATTTATTTAATTTCTATTCAACTCTAATTACAATCTGAATTTAAGTTTCTCTTTCACTTTTCAATATTTATTTTTATTTATATAAGGTATAATAGTTTAAATTTTGGCATTTTTTTGTTTATGGAATTTATTTTACACAATATATTTAAGACGAGTAAATGTCTTACGAGTACTAATAGAAAGTTCAGCGACTTTTGTATGATTTAAAATTTAACTTGGTTACAACTATTCAAATAAATAAAATAAAATGCAATGAAGGGAAATGTTTTTCGCGCATAATTAATTACTTAAATTTCATGTTTATAATTTAAATAATCGGCGGGAATCGGATAAAGAAATAGATCAGCAAAATTAAGTGCTCAGAAATTTGTGCTGGATAGAAAATGTTTATTGTTTACAGTTTATTTTCACAGAGAAAACCCTATAACGGTCATTGCACTAATTACATAAATCATATTTCGACTTAAATAAATTTCCCGCAACTGATGTTTATACACGAGTATCTCGGCATATGAGTAATGAATAGTGATCACGCATGGTATGAAGCTATTTTGTTGGTTTAAAACGGGCAATAGACATGTCAATCGCTTTTCATTTGTCTAGTTTTTTTTTTTGAATTTTATATATTTAACAAATTTAACTGGGAATTGTAGCACTTATGATGAATTTCATCGAAATAAAATGTTGATACATCCAATTGAAAGTACAATTTACTTTCATACATATTTGTACAATAAATTGAATGGCATGTTAACTTACTCGTACTTATATTCTATTATCATTTAATCTGGGGTTGATTGACACCGATCCTTTTTTTTTGTGATCGTTTAAATCTAAGTTTATTACTAAATTTGTTGTGTGTGGTGTATGGGAAAACTTTAGTGACTTGATTTTTCACAGCAACACAAATTGGGCGTACAACGTTTTCTCATTGAACAACAATCGATAGATAACATAAGCTACTAATATTATTTTTTTCTTTTTTAAATTATAACAAATTCAATCCATTTAATTAATAAAAACAATTTTCTTTTTACATTACACTAGGACACGTATAAAAAACACCAACGCTTCAGGGGCACAACCATTTCAAGATAAATATTATTTTATTATTTAATGAACATTTATGCGAAAACTTAATTTGATGCATAATTTACATACGAAATAATATAGACAAACAAAACAATTTTATTAAGGATAATGGCTTTAGTGCGTATGAGATGCGCCTTGACTCAGTCACAAATAGTCTATCTGAAAAGAGAATAAAAACATTTTTTAGCATTTATTTTACTATATATGTATTATTAAAAAAATGAATATAAAGAATATACAAAATCAGTAATTCAAACATTTTAAACTTATAAAACCCTAAGTTCTGAATAAAACAACTGCCAATAATTAATAATTTTAAAACCAAAAATTATATGAATTATAGAAAACAGAAAAAAGACCGCAAAAAAAATTAAAACCACATATGTCATTAAATAAAATGCTTTGTTTAAATTTAACGACAGGAAAAAAATCCAAGCTTTTCTTAAATTCATTGGAAAATCATGAAATCTTAGAAAATCTCTTATATGAAAGCTAATCTGTTAATTAATTCAATAGTTTCAAGAATTAATTAATTGAAAAGATTTGATTGAATTTTTCTATAATCTTAGATGTAAAAAATCTTAATGGTTACGTGGTGACTTATAAATCATAACTTTAATATCGCCAATGATTAATTGTCACGATTGCGGTGGTCTAATAGTAGAGCATGAACATTCCAGTTAGCAAACATATTTTTAATGTTCAACTATAACACGCAATATATTTTCATTTAACAAACAACAATACAGCAGCTTTATGATTTATGCACTTTTAGACATAAAACGGCATATTTGTTACGGAAATTCATTCCAATTTCAACTGTTTTTATATTTATAAATACAATCCGCCAAAGTCGGTATAAGCAAGAAAATGCTTTTCATGATCGCTAGACGATTGTTAACCGTCTGAAAAAAATACATATTCAATATATGTATGAAAATAATTAATAAAACTATGCTAATTAATTGCCTGACATAACCTTGACTGCTCGCGGCTTAGAAATTTGCATATTTCCACTTCATACTTTGTTTCACTAAAAATTGCACAAGCCAAGAACCAAATAGCAAAAAGCTTGAAGTATGTTTTCAGATCTTAAGATTTAATATAAGAAAAATGAATTAGGATCATTCGTCGTCATGCGAATAATTTGTCAGAAAATCAACAAATATTAGCAAACTTTTCTAGTCGACCATGAGTATCCATCAACCAATAATATTTTCGTATAATTAACGACTTGGCAGTGTTTTCCAAGAAAAA
>JANSTS010013000.1:0-11677 GCA_026546915.1 Sylvicola fuscatus
CATCGACTGTGTTAAAGTTCTCAAACAAGTAAGGATCTACGGAGCAGCTGAAAAACACAATTTTAACTTGTTTAAAACTGTATAAAATTCAAAATCTCTATTTTTAAGTGGTTTTTTGACCTTGAACGATTTGCCTCGGTACATTCAACAAAGTTGTTAGTCTCAATAAAACCTTTATTTAGATATCATTGTCCAAAAATAAAAAAAATTTGAGCGAAACATCTTCATAGAAATAAAAAAAAAAACTTTTTCTTACAAAAATCGTTTTTGACCTTAAAGGAATATGACCGTAAAGATAAAGGGTTTCGAGTTTAATTCATGTAACAAAAAGCAAAGAAAATTTTTTTTAGGGTCTAACCAAACAGTTACTCATACTTCAACCTCTATTTTTATTTTGGTAAATGAACTCCCACTCGACAAACTAAAAACTAAATAAAAACAATAAATACCCATTGAAGATGATCGTTTCCTCCTGAGACTTGGTGTCAGTGACCTGCATGTGACTTACACCGATTCCATAAACATCAGCAGATCCATTAACGCTCTTATCCAAAAACACTTCCATAGCTAAAAGTGTTCCGGGACTGACATTCAATTCACCGGTTACCAGTGAGTCACCTTGACGTACGCCAACTCCTAGAATTGGTTCTGGTGCTTTCTTAGTCAACGATGTGATTTCCAATTCCCTATGGTCAGAAATCTTTTTTAGCAAAGGTATTTTATTTTATTTAAATGGAAAACGTACTCCGGCGCTTCTTCCTGGAATCCCTCTGGTAGGACATCACGTTTAACGACATCATGCTCTGGCACAACGTTTGTGATGCACTTAAAGCTCACCAGCTCCTTGCTGGACTCAGTCTCAACGATTAACTTGTGGTAGAACGTCTTTTTGCCGGTCACCTTGTTTACTACGCGCGTCACACCGCACTCATGGATATCATCCAAAGACAGATTGATAACGGCTAAGGAGCCTTCAATTTGGGGCTGACATTTCTCGTTTGGATAACCTTTCATGCCCTCGAGGTAGATTTGTGGCGCAGATTCTGGTGAGATGGAGATCTCCACTTTCATTGAGGATTCTGTGCAGAAGACTTTATGGGCAGCTAGAAATTCGGAGAAAAAAATAATTATTAAACAATGTAATATAAATAAATATATTTAAATGTGAAATATGAAGTAGGAATTCTCAATGACCTCGATGACCTGACTAGCAAAACAATAGCGCCACTAATAAACTTCCATTTGAATTCAATAGATTTCACATATAAGTATTAGCATTTGAACTGTATATTGTGTCTGCAGAGACATTTGCCTATATAGAAGCAGACAATTGTACCTGTCGTGATCTTAAAGACCCAGTTGCAAACAAACAAAGACCCAATAACTAACAAGCACGAATCTGAATGAATTGATAAAGTTTATGGTTATATGTGACTCATTCTCAGGTAAAACAATCCAACTATTTGTTATAAATACGATAAACACGACTCTTACATCTCTCTTCCAAGACGTTGTACAGCTCGTCACTGCTTTATTGATGCAAGTGCATAAACTATGCTCAAGTGCATTAAATCATTTATACGCTGAGAACTGTGCAAGTGGGGCGGAACTCTGGAGATGAGTATAGTTTTTCATAATAGTGATTATTAAAACGCCCCACTTAAGATGATGTAGTTGGAGCAGGCACGATAAATAGACGCGTTTATTTACGCAATCGAGAAAATGGCGAAATGCGATAAATTATAATTGATAGTAATTAAATATGAGCATTCAATGAAATTTTAGAAACGTTTACTGTCGAACCGCATAAATGCAGCAACGCAGCAAACTAATTTGCGTTGATTTGTTTGGCACACCGAGTTGGCCGTTGATGTGATTAAATGAAATCCAATTAAATTTGCCAATCTTATAGAATATATAAATGATATGTTTCATAGAAATCTAATTCCAGAAATCGCCGTTTAAATTACCCACTACCACATAAAGCTAAAGAACATACAAGGATGTATGATTAAATACCATTAAGAATATTCAGATATTCAGTGTTATGAAAACAAAGTAGCCGGAGTTGCCTAATACCACTCAAGAAGCCAACAGCACAGGTGCTCAATGGTTATTGGACTATTGACGCTAATAATTGGTACTCAAGCCTCAAATGAAAGCGTGATGTATCATGGATTGAAGAGGAAATTGTAAGATGATATGGCCGATTATTCTGGTAATCAAAGTTTTACCGTTAAACAATTGATGTGGCATCCCATAGAGTTAATTTAGTGATACCGTCAAAGGTGTTGGCAGTTAAGACGCCTCACTCGACAACCACATGAGTTAAACATAGTTAAGACAGTGCACGTTTTTTGCTGTTGCAGTTGGCTCAGCATCTCTACAACCACTTCAGGGGTTTGTAATTTAAATCAATATCGTGAGTCTTCTCTTTCATTAAAGTCGCTCCTTTGATGTGAGGCATCAATGGCTTGTGGTGTTTATTTAGGTTGTTATTAGTTCTTTAAAAATTATGAAAAACCACTCAACTTAACAGCGCCTTTTTAACGTAATACCACACTAACCTACTTCCAATTTAGCCCCCCCGAAAGAGAGAATTGGTAAATACTAAAATGGTTCCCACGAACGCGTCAAAAGTTTCCCAATTCTGAATGTGATATCCCCACATTGCCGCTCAAGCCACCACCGAAGTGGAACCTGATGCGTGCGGTTCACCGTACACAAATAAAGTCAGCACAGACGTACCATACACCCATTGCGACTGCCACTTCGGCTGCATGTTAGTAAGACATAACCATAGGGACTCGTGGAAGCGTTTAATTAAGTTAGATTCGCTCCAATAATTTGCGATTTGGTAAACGTCTTCTTCGATTGCAACAAACAATTTGCTGTATTCAGCGTGTTTCCCCGCCATTTTCATCGCATGAAAACGCGTTCTGTTTCACATACTCCTCAAGACGAATGGTTGCGGTAAACCTTTATTAATACTATCGAGACTCTTCAGCTACTTTGTAGTACGATTAATGCAGAAAACATAACAAAACATCAACACAACACAAAACCAGCCGTAGCCGGTAGCACCTGAAGATGATATATACAAAAATGTAACGCTATATCACTGAATTGATTGTTCAGCACTTGTCTATACAAATTGAAGAGGCTTCTAACAGTTTAATTTGTATAACTGAAACGCAACGATTTTTAAGTCTATGGCCAATTAGCGCAGCCAAAAGAAGGAATTCAGTTCCAATTTTCAGCACTGCCGCTTCTTGTCAAAAAGAGCTGAAAGAATACGTTCTAAGAGTGAAAGAGGCTTAAGTAGTTTTGTAATTAATTGTTGTTGCGTGTTACAAGAAGCTGGCCATTTCGGTAACAATTCAGACAAAATATGTTGTAATGAGATTTAAGAAAGCGGAAATAATTTACCAGATACATTAAATCAGGCGTAAATAGCAATGCAGCTGCAACGTTAAGAGTGAAATTAATCAAGTCTAAAGATGATGAAAATGCTTTTAGTCAAGAGATCTCTATTAATTATAAGTAAAAAGTAGATGAGTATAGCGAGTAGCAAATTCATTCGTGTAATTATTTGAAATGAAAATATTTGATGTACAGTTTTAGACATTTCTTAAATGATTCTTACAATTTTTCTTAGATTATTATTATTAAATATATTTTAATAAGCTTAAAGAAATACAATACTTAAAGACCTCTTACAAAGTTATAAAAAACAAATACTTGCAAAATCATTACTCATTGCGAGAAAAAAACCCGCACAACTCCCACATCCGGCTGAACCGTGCAATCCACCTCCCAAGAATAAATGGAACTTATCTTGTGTGTTGGTGTACAAAGAGCGTATGTGCCACAATAATTGAACACATTTGCCTTACGTATCATTAACCATTTTAAAATTAAAGCCCACCCTAATTAAGCAGTAGAATTTCGCTGGTCTGTTATTAACTATACTATTAAGTATATGCAAAAAGCAGGCAAAATAAAAAAAAAGCGAAACGAGTATTTACCTTCAAACAAAAAATGTATGTATAAAATAAATAACGAGAAAAATCGCGTTAAAAGAAACACACACTGGGCGAGTATAGCGCCTTTGAAATAAGACGAAGTGAAACACCGAAAACGTGAATCAATTTCATGGTCAAAGACCTTCGGCCGGCAAGAATTAAATACAAATCAGAATTACTCAAGAAGCGATGAAACGTTGGACTAGTGGCTGAAGTCAAGTGACTAGATTTGTGTTCAATCTATCATTTCTTAAGGGTGCCAAAGAAGGTAATTATAAAGGTAATTGATGGGCAAATAATTGAACAGCTTTAGAAGTATAACTACTTTGAGTAGTTTTTGAGTGACAAGTAAATATTGAAGTTGAAAGAAGACTGAACATGTAAACTTTGACTGAAAAATATGAGTCATCTTTTTTAGTTTAATTGTATTTTTATATTCTGCTCTGCATGTTTTCCTTTTTGGAAAATGAGTATAAAGAAATTTGTAGTAATGAAATGAAAATTATTTTTAATACAATTTAATTCGATCTAAATTTTCTACGGCTATTCTTCTGTTCTATGCGGTAATTTTTTTGTCATGCTTTATAAGTACGTATTGCAGCTATCATTGAATCGTGATTGGGATTTTGAAGTGCAGTGGCATGCACTCGTGCCCTCATACGGCAAAGATGTCTATATTTAAAATGCAATTGAAAAGTAATACCGATGACGAATAAATGAAAATAATGAGAAATGTACAAAGAAAAGTGTAAGTGATGTGACTTGGACTTGAAATTCAAATTAATTATGCAGTCGCAGATATTTTTATGGTAACAACTAAATATGGTAAATGGCGATGATCAAGGAGATGAATTAGTCACATTTAGAGTTAATCAGTAGAAAAATAAAACCACTCACACTGAACCTGTCCTAATTTCAGTACAGAGACACGCATCTGATTTAATTACCGGTATTTTTATTTATCTTACCATATGTGATATGAGATAATAACACGCGAGGAACGGCATCTGACAGACGTGATAATAAATGTGAATAATCCATAACTAGAATAACAACCATAATATCCATCAACAACGGATGAGATAGAATGCACTATAGGGAAGCGTCTGTGATTGCAATCTAGTCGCGATATGGTGCGCATGAGACTGTCGCATAAATCAAAACCAATCAGACGCGGATGAACAACACAAAAATGGTGTCCCGTAATATGAAGACTGAAGTTTGAAGAACTACCATGATTGTGCGCCGCAATATTATATGCATTTATTGCAACTACAGACATCTCATGTGCGTTTAATGTTAATGCAATTGAACTGAAAACAAATGCATTTTCAGACAGATGCAAGTGAGATGATTAAATGCGCGTCCACCATGGTGTAAAGATGAAAAGGCTGTCTTCAAATGGAAGTGACTAACAGACTGGCCGCCTACAGTTGGGCAAATCCAAGAGTAATTCAACCGGAAAGTTGTTCGTTACCACTTCAGTATGGCCACATCAAGTCTCTTGTTTCTTATTTAAAGTGACTTTCACGCTAAAGTGTTCACTCAAGTAACTTTCATCGGTTATATGTTGTATCGCCAATTAAAGATTGCATATTGAATTTCGCACGCATGTATTTTAGGTTATGTTTCAATTTTATGGGAAATCTGCCTTCTTCTGTGTGGCACAAGTAAAGCGTTATAAGAATGCACCTGTATTAAATACATAAGTGAATTCTTGACGATGCTCAAATAGTAGATCTATTAAATTTGCCAAGTATGGAACGTAATCTGAATTAATGTGTATAGCAGAGTTTGAGAGATTTTCTGCAATAATTTTTTATGGTAGAATTGTCGAGGAATTCAGACGCTGCGAGTTGCTTTTTTACGCGGAAAGTTGCAAACAAAAGAAACGCGTGCTTGATCATATATAAATAAAAGGCGAAGAAGATTAAAATGCTCTTTAACATTTACAAGGTCGATGTGGATTTATTATTGTTCATCTTTGTCGATTGTTTTTGTTGTTGTTGTGCGCAAGATCATACAACGTCCAGATGAGATTTTATGTGTTTTCAGTTTTTTATAGATTACAATCAAACACCTCAAGAACACGAGCGATTTTTTTATTGTTTAAATAAAGAGATAAACTGTGACTAACACTGTAATTTCTATTTTCAAGGCAATCTTCACAAGATAGTGGAAAATCACAAAAAAATGCCACACAAAAATCAACTTGTGTGCGTGTTTAAATTTAGCAATGATCAAAAACATTCACAGCTGCAAAAGTCGCCCAATTTAATCTTCATTAACACATGAAAAACCACTCAAACATTCAATCTTTAAAAGCAGCGGAAAGAAACTCAATTCTCAAACAAAATTTTTATAATCTTATTGAAGTCTTAAAAGGCTAGCAACGTTATAAATAATAAGCATAATTTTATTTAATGTAATTAGGCCGGATGATTACAATTGCAAATACTGAATGAACTCATACAAGAACTACTCAAAATGATACACAAATTACTGCTGTTTTTTGCCAAGCATCTAGTTTATCATCTTGATTGCAGCATACAATCATGAATTATGTAAATATTGACATCTTTACTAAAATGTAGCGACAGTGGCTCTAAGAAGTCGCAGGCAGTAAGCTAACAACTCACAGGAATTA
This sequence comes from Sylvicola fuscatus, assembly GCA_026546915.1. Lineage (NCBI taxonomy): Eukaryota > Metazoa > Arthropoda > Insecta > Diptera > Anisopodidae > Sylvicola > Sylvicola fuscatus. The sequence continues at coordinate 6,673 of JANSTS010013000.1, forward strand.
TAGGCGAGTGCTTTCTGTTAGAGTAGAAACTTTACATGTAAATGCGTCCGCACGCACATTGTGCACATATGTGAGCATAATTAAGTTTTATGCACCACTAAATGATGTTTGCGTGCATGAAGGTACTATAGCTGATAAGAGTTCGCATACTTAATGATTGGATAGACGCATGCGCATTCTTAGCTCGCATGGAACGTGTCTACTTAACGGTTATCTGCGTTCACTTATGCTTTTTTCCTTAAACAGAATTATGTAATGATGGATGCGTTTGTGCATTTAAGAGTGGCCTTATCATGTTACGTGATCCAGGCGAGTTCCTGTGGGGGGACTTCAGACTAGTGTGAGTTTTATGTTTGTACTTCCGGCATTTGCAACATGTTGCTATATGTTAATTACATTTAAAGATTAGAATCTCTTCGATGTAAATAGTATGACTGGGAAGAAATGGAAAGACTAATGATATAATTATACAAAAATGTTCAGATTCGAAATGGAATACAAGTTTACGCCAGAATTGTTTAGAAGGTTAAGAGGCCGCAACGGTATTTTTCAGACATTTTTTTATACTATGAAGTGAGTCCAGTTATCCATGATTTGATTTCCTTGAGGCAACACGATCACTTTCACTTAAATCCTTATGTACAAAAACTTCCTCTCACTTTCAATTTCAATACAATCTATCTCTCTGCACCCAGCATCTCCTTTCACACAATGAGATACTGTTCTTTAATCCAATTTATTATAAGTTAAATTGTACCTCTTAATTTACCGCATAGAAAACCCTTTTTGCCGCCGATCATCTCACGATAATTGGACAGTAACGCGCAGCTGGAGAGCTCCTTGCCGGCGATCGTCTTCATTGTTCTTAATTGGATGTTCAATAACGAGAACTATAATGAGACTATAGCAATGAGAGCAAGTATTCTACTCATGTCTTGTACTTGTATCGAGATCAAACAAAATAATAGGTTAACAAAAATGCTGAAGATGCGAGATGCTCGTGCGAGGCAGCACACATGAAAGTGAATGGAAAAGAACATAAAATTGTAACAAAACGATTAAGAATAATCGATGTGGAATTTCGAAACGCATGATTAGAATAGAGAATGAAACTGAAATTATGTTTCTTAAAGTTCAAACAGCTCATAATTTTCACATACGATCGTTTGGTGCTGATCGCTTGTGGATTTTAGAAGTAACAACAGCCGGTATAGATTTAACGGTTCAACAAGTACGCCAGTTATCACTTATTAGTTATTACTTATTACACATTTATTTGGAAGCGGCATCTGTTTCTTAGAATTTTAATGGAGCTAAATTCTAAAGTAACGGCTTCACAAATGTACTGGGAACTGCGCGTAACAACATTGCCGTTTATTAATAGGAACCAAACGGTTAGGCATTCCTATTCCAGAAATGATGTGGTGTTCTGTGGCTGGAAGGCGGTTCCTATTTTATCTGCGATATAACTACCTTACAAATTGGATTTCGAGACAATCTACGATTCTTCTCTCTCGCGCAAGTAATGTTTAATATTTATCGGCGTTGTCAGTTAAAAAGCTCTGGTATTTCGCTTTTCGCTGGCATCTTCAGTGTGCAGCAACTCACATTTTCCACAATCATTTATCACCTTAACACGTGTAATGGAATTCCTTCATCGGATTGCAAGCTCTTCCAAGAAATGTACGTGCGCCTTAGGCGTGTACTGGGCAATTTATTTATTACATAAAATTTCTGAGTGTCATGCTTTAATTAATTTGGAATCTCTAAGAATGTCACGGTGTGACAGGTCGTCAATTACACCAAAACCGCATTAACCCAATATATCACCTGTAACGGTGCTGGGAAGACCAAACAATAAATCCACAAGGGTTCGCGAGTGCGCGTTTGGTCACAGCGACCACTTGACCCGAAGGCGGTTGCATCCACTACAGACGCTCAGCTGAATCCTCAAAGAATTGACCAGATTACGCTGATTAAAGCCCATAACTCAATCACAATAGACATGGCCAATTTTAGCATCACAAAGCGCAGACTGCAGAGCCGATCTTGCACGGCCAGCTTCGAGGTGTTTGGAGCTCTCTCGTGTGCTGGCCAATCTGCAGTAAAGGGCATCCCAGGCGCTTGTGTATGACTTGTGAGCTAATTCGCGCGCGCAGCTCGTGTGCATTGCGCATGCGCACACTCTTGACACAAACTCGGCGCATTTAAACGCTCGTGCAAGGCGTGATTTGCCTTTGGCTCTTTTGATTTATTAACTGTTGATTGTTCGCATTTACGTACATATATTGGTACATGGCGAAGATGCATCGAATATGGGTGGGCGGCTTTTGGACGAAAATAATGAACCACTGAAGGGCAATGCGTGATTCCCCGCAATATCCACATATTTTGTCCGTTAAAACACTATTCTCTGACCTTACTGTTCGGCTGTCTGTTTGTTTGATGCCACAAGGAGACCGGCATCGACTGCCAGGGTCATCAAATGATGATTGGCTGCTCAAAACGTTGAAATTTCAATCTGATTGTGTACATAATGCAGAAAATCGTGCGCAGTAATTGAGTTCAGTGCTAAAAACACTCATTAGGCATGCGCGCGAACTCGTAGGGAAACTATGCTTCATATGCTGTTATTATGCAATTCAGCGCTATGTAACTAATAATGGCTGCTATGGGTGGCTAATGTTGTGCAGAGTGCATCTTATGGTGGCTAAGCTACTTGGCACAAGTTACCGTTTATCGGCCAACTTGTTGATTGTGTCGCCGTTTTTTATTTGAGTGCTAATTGAGATGCAAACCGTTGACATTATGCAATTAAAATGCTGCGGGATGAACAGGATGAGCGATGGAGCTAAAGTGGAGTAAGTATAGGGCTTTTAATTGGAGCTTACATCAAGATAATGAGTCGAAATGATGTTTATGTGAGTGCTCGTCAATAATAACTGAGTGATTTCAGTAATTTTATGAGTGGTAAACGCTTTTATTTAAAACGGTAAATTAAGTTGTTTGAGGTCATTTTAATCGAGTTATTTCTGTATTTTCATTTTAATGGGTTAATATATTGAATTAACTTCATTTTATAATTTGAATGAATTTGTTACAGAGTGTTTTACCTATAAATGTTGAAATTCTAAACTTAAATTAAATAATCAAGCAAAACAAATCGTATACAAGATCAAGCTTGCGATTGCCATGCCTGGGAATCTGTAACTTGCTTATTTTTATGTGAGATCATTCTCACCTAAATTATTATTTTGCAATGTTTATTTAAAGCAAATTTTTTAGCTAAACAAAATTTAAATGCGTCTTTCATAGCAGATATGCAAATTTGCAACTGTACTTTTAATTAAATATATTCTCAACGCAAAATGAAGCCAAAAGTCTCAACAAAATGAGATCTTCGCTGTCAAACATATATAAATTTGCTTGCTTCGTCAAAATAGCCGCCGTACGCTTTTATATGCAAATTACTGTCAGAATGAAAGTAATTAACGTCAAATACAACACGGCGAGTAACAACATGTAAGTAAAGTCATCTCATTTGAATATTTATCCATCAACCGGAAAGACAAGAGTAATGATAATAAATGTATAGCTCCAATAAAATATACGGCGCATTGTCCAAGTCCATCTCCTCCAAACGGACGCGGGCAGCGACCAATCACTTGTAGTTACAAAGACGTTGAAGCCAGTAGAGTGCGTTTGATCGCGGTATTACATTGGGAGTTTTTTATGGAAGCGCGCGGCAACATCTATATCGCTTTACAAGGAGGCGATTTCAATTTTCCGACTGAGAATTTATTTGATTCGCTTTGTTGATTTATTATTTTTCCCAACAAACAAGTCGCTATCTGCGGTAGCCGTTGTGCGGCGATTTAAGTCTGTTTTATGTGTGTTTGATGAAAACAGCATTTATTTAGTTGTCTGATTTTATTAGATGTTTAGGAATCGAAGTAAAATCTCAGGTCAGCTTGAGGCCAGAGACCAAAAATCACTTAAATTCGGAATTTGTGCCAAAAAGTGTGTGATATTGAGACAACCTCTAATACTTCCTATTTGCACTATATTCTGAATTAAAAGTAAATAAATATTTTGAATTGATTATTGATTGAACATTGTTTGAAAAGAATTCTAAAGCATAAAAATACCAATTAATTACAATATAATAAGAGTACTGAATTAGTTAATTGAATTCTCCTATCAGTGAAACTATTTCTTAGCATACAATATTCATGAATTTAGGACAAGTCTTAAATCTAACAATCACGTAGCTTCACAAACAATGGCCCATAATAAGAAAGTAAAATGAAAATGCGTGAGAACTGAAATACTTTGTTTGTGCATCAAATCTGATTTTATTTAAATTTACAAACACTGAAAAGAACGTTTTTTTCGTAACTGATTTGGTGTTTTCAAAATCGTTCCGTAACAAAAGTAAAAGCTAAAGTAAGACAATGAACTGACTATGCGTGTGAAAATGGAAAATGGTCAACTTATCAAGATTAATTTTCGCTTTATTGGGTACACTTTCAAGCATAATTTTCCAACTTACAAAGTTTTCCTACGCAAATACTAAACACCTGAAACAAGAGAATAGAAACTGTGTGATTTTTCCACACAAATGCAATTTATTTGTTATGTTGTAATTTGTGCGTTTTATTCTGCCGCCTCATTGAAAGGTTTGCTGCAATTTGGTAGTCCGGAAGAAAGTGTTGATTCATTCAAGAATCGAGTTTGCGTGTTGGAATTTATGAACTTTTGTTGTGCTCTTTTACTCTCTGTGTTTATTTACTTAGCCCATTTCTTCTTTCACATCTTGACTTGTGGCAGCTCTTCAGATTGAACTTGAATTAGATTAATTGTGATACTTGACATGGAGATGGATGGAGCGGTTGCGTTAAGTACCTGATGAAAGAATCTGACTTCAATCATGTATCAATATAAACATGGGAATTTGGGTTAAGTGATTATCGATTGCTTATACAATGATATTCAAAAATCGTTG
>JANSTS010013000.1:16930-36433 GCA_026546915.1 Sylvicola fuscatus
AAAAAACATGACGTGGGACGTGCAAATTGTCAATGCGACTGAAAAGAAACACAAAACTTACAAAGATGACCTCAGTTCAGCGACATTTTATGGCGCAAGAATAAATAAATACACCGATATATTGGTAAAAATAGCGACGTTGGCATTTGAGGTGTGACTCACGTCATGAATAAGTCAGTAAATATAAAGGCACTAAACGCTTTTTGTAGCGTAACGGGTCTTTTCTGAAATTAGCAATGACAAAAGATATTGAGATAATGCATTCGTTAGATTGGCGATAGAAAATCAATGGCAAATAAACTCGTTTTGTGTTTAAGAAAGACTTAGGCGACGAACTTTTGACAAATTTAGTTGAAAATGCTGAAAAGCTGTATACAAGAATCCGAATTATGAACACAAAGTTCATCTAAATGCTCTAAACTTTAAACTAAAGACAGGTACGATTTAATCGTTCTGCATTTCCACTTCCTTTGATTGTTTTCTTAAACGCATTACCACACATAGACACAGTACAATTCAAGCTTCTGTGCATTATTCTTGACGTTGTGTTTACGTTCACACTTGCCGGAAATAGTTCAGACGACTAGTTGTAATGTGTAAAAATTGCAAACTTGCAGAGCCAGCCTTCTGATATGTTTTTGTCCAACATTTTGAATGTTATTCATTAAATCAATTTTATGTTGCATGCTGCGATCTTCTTTGACTTGTCTTCATACCTCGAGGTCTGAAGATGACCCACATTTATTGCGCAGGAAATGATTCTTATTCGCATGTCTGCAGTCATAAGTATTTATATGTCGATGCATAAAATTGCATTTTACCGCTCAGATTTCCAAACAATATTGAACTACGTTCGTCACACGCTCTTCCTTTTTGCAGCTTTCCAGGAAAGGAAATAATTACGAATTAGTGGATTTTTAGCTGATCCCTCATGTTCAGTTTAATGGATTTTGCCTCTTTGTTGTTTGATAGCGCGAGTCGTTTGTTTTTTATGCGTTGCCGGCGGCCAGTGGATATTCATCCAGCGCACCGACAAACCGCAATTTAAATATAATTTCGGGTATTTCGCTTTCATGTCCAAAATTCTGCGAATTCATTCTTCAGCAAACGTTAAACTCCATGCTACTATATTCGCGTGTATTTAGCTGAAGAAAATTGTGTGGACCGGCCAATAAGGGGCTTGCTTGATTTTTACTGCATCCAAAAGGCAATGGCGCGAGCTTCTTTCAGGTTGTCGTCCGAGCGCAAAACAACTTTATATTCTTGTCTTACCTTGGCGTGCCTTTTGGCAGTGAGAATAATTGCTTATTTGATGGGATTACATTAAAACGACGTAAATTCAGAAGACTCATTTATACATAAAATAAAGGCTGGAACCTTGAAGAGGTTACATTAGCTAAAGAAAGAGAGACAGAAAAAAATGTGAAGCTTTTATTTTGCTGAATATCGGTAGAACGAGTGCGTATTCTTATATGCAGTTGTGTCATTAAATTCAATTCAATTGTATTATTCATGAACCTTTTAAATTCTTAAGGCAAGTTTATCCATTCTTAAGAATAGATTCATTGTTTTGACGTTTAAGTCTTTTGAATAAGACTCTTTCTTTTTTGCGATTCAAATAATACGGGGAATTCCGATCAGATGTCTGAGCTGTAACTATTTAAACTTCTTTGAAATACCATTATACAAATTCATTGTTTCAGTTATTCTATTCGAAATGAATTAGCGGACGATATTTTGATCTTATTTTACGTGAGAATCATTTAACTTAGATTACCACTTGCATTAATCACATGACATGTGAAAACATAATTAACTTTGCAAAAATACAATTTACAAGGAATTTATAAGGATCATTGTCATTGTTACGAATTTTTCAATATCAATAAATTGAATTTATTCAATATCTTAAATCGAATTATGAAAAGAAAATAAAAGCAATCATTTACAAAACTTGTTTATATTCAGTAAGGAATTCATTTTAAGAACCAGAAAACGAGCACTAAAAGGAAATTTATATTATGCACATACGCGTCGAACTCTTAAACCATTATAATAAATACTTTGCTGTAAACGAAGACATGAAATTATAAGAAATAAAGTCAAATTTCACTTGCATGAAGATGCGACAAGAACGTGTGTTAAAAATGTGCATATGCAGCGCAAGAGAAACATAAATACATAACTCTGGACAGCCAAATAACGGATCATTTTTATTGAGCTACATGCCAAAAAGCAACAATTACATACGATTTTGTTTTTTTTTTGTGTGGCCACAATTATACCTACAGAAAAATTCTTATAACAAGAAGTGGAAAATCGTTTTAAAGCGAACTTGAGATAAGATTAATAATTAAATCAACGACTGGTCAGTCCAAATTATTAATTATTGCCTTTTCTCGTACACAAACTGAACGTAAAGTACTGTTATGCAGTACAATTAAAAAGAAAAAAGGTTCGTGATTTCCGCCTTGCGTTGTTCTGCTTCAAAACAACGAAAACATAATAATAACACAAACATTGCAGCATGGAATTATGAGCATGGATTAAGATGGAACCACGTCCCTACCGAAGTTTGCTCAAAACACGCTAACGTTCCTACTCAGTGACTTACCGGTCAGCACATTTAAATGCACATATATTATTAATAGTTTTGTGCTTTACTGCACTTGAAAATTATATATTTCAGGCAATTTACAAGTATAATCAAAGAAGAAGCGCACAAATATGCAATAAATACCGTTTTAAGTAAATGCAATCGCTGCACATTTAACTTTTAAACTAATTAAATGCGATTAAATGTGTTATTACTCGAACTTTGCTTTACTGACACAGAAAAGAGCAATAATGAACTATTAAAACTTTGTCTTAATGGGACAAATCCCACAAACTTTTCCGCAATTTGCAAACCATCCAGAACAGAAGCTTAATTAAGCTAAACTACGCTTTCTTTAGTAATATTAATGTTTTCCTTGTTATTTGTTTAAGTGAGAATCCCAGCATAATCTGATAAGTATAATATTGATTGCATGATAATTTGCGTACATAAATATGATATTTTCTTAAACAATGCAAAGATTACAAGTCTTGTTAATGCATTTACTGGATATTTATTGCAATGCTCGTTAACTATACCCATATATTCTTAGGATCAATGTCGTCAGGGCTTGAGGCCATAATTAACACATGCAAATCAGTAATAAATTTGAAATTCATAATTTAATTTCGTCGTTTTGTTATTTAATATTTATTACCTGAAAAAATCTCAAAAACTTAGTCCATCATTGAGAAAATATGTCTGCATAAAGAACCAACAGAACGAAGTAACAAAGGCAAATAAAAATCGCCAAACGAGTAAAGCATTGAACCTGCTGAATAAGCCGCATGATGCAACTCCTTAATGTTGATTATCAACTGAATTTTGCACAAAAAATAAAAAAGAAGTTCAATGGAATGAAAATTTATTTAACTGGCAATGCAACCGGTGTAGCAACTTCTTCAAGACTTTTATAATGCTCGTATACCAGCTATATATGAAAACAGTCGTCTCTTTGCATCTAAGGTGCTGCAGTGTGTTTTCACCTGAAGGGGCCCGTTTTTTCAGTTGATGCTGTTGATGTTGCCAGTGTCCATTATTCCATTTTATTGCGTGTGTAATTTTGTACTTATTTAATTTTAGCTCAAGTCAAGACTCAAGAGCTTCAGACATGTATTAACGTTTTCCTCCCAAAAATATAATTTGTTCTTCGACAGGAATTTATTATTTATTCGTTAAACTGAATATGTTATTCAAATTCAATTTTAAATTTCAATCTTGTTTTGGAATTTTTGACGACTTTTTGAGCGATTCTCTATAAAACGTTTTCTAAATTTCAAATGGCACACGTCCTTCAAGATGTCAATTTGAATTGCTTTGTTAAATGTCATCAATCGGTGATTTATTTTCTATTTGAATTGATTCAATTCCTTTTTATTTAAACCAAACAGATCATGGAATTACCATCGAATTGGCAATAATTTATATACAAGACCAAGCATGAAGATGGTATGCAGCGGCGGTTACACACGGGGAAAGCCGCTCGCTGCATTTTATTGCACATGAGGCAATAAAGCGCAATGTTATACAAAAAGATCGAGACAGTTTACCAACTAATTCAATTACATTGCATTTCCTTTGCTTTTGAACTGCAGCTCACCATTCTTATCTATCTTTTATTGTATGCTATAGAATTAAAAGCTAATTTAAATTCCATGCTACGGTGCGACTGTACACAGAGAAAATTGTCAGAAGCTTGCGCTTCAAAAGACAAAAGGAGACTTCGACGGGAAGAGACGAACCCGCTGAAAAGATTAAATTGCAAACAAAATACCCGGCCAATTGTCATGTCTATCGCTTTTAGAATTGTTTTGTCAGAACTGAATATTTTGCCAGTGGAATACCGATTCTGCCAGATGTAGTGCAAAATTGGAAAAGGATGTACTTTTCTTAATATTTAACTCGCTTTGAGAATCGCAATAAATAAAATAGCTAATCTAAAAATGACGAGGTAAGTTTATAATTCACTTAAAAATTGAAGGTCTTCTTTAATGGTGAGAAAAATATAAGGATTTAAATCTATTTAGAATTTCTGTTAAGTAATGATTTGTAGAAAAAACACCATTCCGCTTTTTATAAACTCGTTTTAGACATGCAGACAATTATGATCTTCTTTTAATGACAATAATCGTTTCGAATTGATGATGAAAAATAGTGTTTCATGGAAGGAAATGATTAATATTAACCACTATAATTTTGTAGTAAAAATTTGAATTATAAAAATATTTATGGAAAATTATTGTTATGAGTTGATATTTATTTACATTCAAATGAGTATCGGTCAATTCTGTTATCAATGAAAATATAATCAACGCCAGATTTAAAGTAATAATCTTTATAAAGTATTCTACAATAAGTATGGAGTCAACTTCAAATTGGCATTATTCACAATTATAATAACGGCAATAATACACTATGTATTAATTAAAATAATTAGTCATATGACAGGCAATTAATTGCGCGTAAGACAATGCCTCATGCGTTCACTCATGCTTTTATAGTTAGTAATATAACTTCAAGGTCATTGATCCAGTTGCGTGTTATTAAATACATATGGATTGTAAGAAAAATACTCAACTATACCCAAGTCACTCAACGAAACCCACATTCATTTTGTACTTTACCACTGAAACCCATATTTAGTAATAACAATAAAACTTCAATGAAAAGCGTGTTGGGTTCGTCGCCTAAGTCTTTCACACTGAAAACGTGTTGGGATTGCTTCAAGCTCCTAAAATATTTAAGTTTATACTTGATAAATAGTTGCTATTTAATGGTGTCTCTGTAATATGTAATCAAAGAAATTCTAAAGCAATTTTCAAACTCTAAAACTGCTTCCATTTCTCAATTGAGATTATAAAAATTAAGAATACTTAATGATTATAATTAAAGCAGCCACTACTTCAAACGACTATAGTTCTTCAGAACGCCCGTAAAAACTCACAACAACTCAAAACTTAAACTGAGGTGGTCGTTAAAAAAGAACAAGACTTCATTCACACAGGCAAGACGATTGTTATGCCTGTCTACAATAAAACCACAAATGCACACTTAATTCAAAGTCACTCTCTTGCCATGAAAATGGAAAGTGAAGGGATTCCATATATTGTTATTCCCGGCGTAAAATATATAAATAAAAACTAGTTACGTCTGTTTATATATACCGACTTGTAATTAAGAAGAAGTTTCAACTAATGGTAATTACTTATATATTAACAATTTAATTACACGTCGCTGTGGACTCCAGAGCGAATTCCTGTTTGAAGTTCCAGGGAAAACGGTTAAAAATAAAGTCACGTTCATTCGCTACAGTCAATACAGACAGTTGCCGAGATGTGCAAAAGCACTTAATTTTTCTTAAGTAGGTATGTGTCTTATTTCAAATGCAGTTTATACGGTATATAAAGCCGGCAATACAAACTAGATACACTGAAAATTCAACGCGATGAGTATTTATTTGTGCAGCTGACATGAAACGCTATCTTTTTGTGTAAATATTTGCGTTAATTGCAAATAATTGATGGGTTCTAACCGTAGGTCTCCATTTGCAATCTGTTTGTTCTAAAACTTTGTGGCCTTCATACAAAACTCACCTTTGGCATTCGCAAATTCTACAAGTAATCCAACACTAATCCACAGAAACATCCACCGATAGCTTTGGTTGTGCAGCAGCATTTTCAACAAGTTTTATTTTCTTCAAGCACAAACACCAACACTTTTGGACCGTTTTCTCGCCAAAACAGTTTAATGAATGCAATAAATTACGTAATTCCAAATGAATTCACTCAACTTGTGACGGAAATTTTTTTTCAAACTTCATTAACCGCACAACTACAAGACGTTTCACTTTCTCAAGGAAAACTTGCAGACATACAATTAACTGTAAAACACAACTGAAAAATTTGGGCTGATTGCCGCAACGACAACGTGATTTGTACTTCTAATTAGATGCAAAAAAATAATGAACAAACCAAATCACTTGAATACTTATTTTAAAGATTACGAAAACGGATCCGACTTCAATGAAGTACCTCGACAGACTGACTGGCAAATAAAATAGTCTGTCTTCTGGAGAAGGTAGTCAGACTTGTAGTGGTATATATGAGAGATAGTTAAGTATATGATCGTCTGGTTACTGGTATAGCTAAGACGTTCAAAACAGAAGAATTAAGTGCACAAAGTAGAGACGCGGTTAATTTTTTAACTCCCACTTTTTCTGCGTCGGAATAATATCGTGCTTTGTCGTCTCAACAATCTGGTTCGGGTGCCAGTTTTTTTTTCTCAATTTTTTGTCTTATACTTTTGAATTAAAAATTGTGCTAGAAATGACAACAGTTGAGAGGAAATTTGCATTGTACAGGCGAGATCTTTACTTTTGCGGTGACATTATGCACGAATGGGAACGAAAATGAAACTGATGAGAGACGCCATGGTCATTATGAAGTAGGTAGCACACAAAAGGCAAGTTTGTCACTCAGGAAATCTTTGAATTAGGCTAATGTAAAAAGCATGTACATCCGGCATCCGTCATAAAGTAATTTCGTTTCTTAAAAATTTGAAGTCCTTTATTATAAACAATTGCATTTAAAAGCATTTCTTTGTGTGGACATCGTGTCACAAACTTTTAAGGCAATGATCACTCCATAAAGACAACAGTTTCATGTGGGCTTAAGATCACGCTCTCGGCTGACGTCAGTCTCAATTATATTCGCGATCGCGACTGCTTCAAACACTGTCTCGCAGCGTACGAACAACACACAAACGCGCCATATCGTGCATATAAAAAGAGAAAACAAGGTAAACTATATGAGCAATTTGCATTTACATTTTTCAAGAAACCATTTCCCCTCAACAAAGTCACCCAATATCAGTCTTTCGTTCAGTTTAAATACTTTGAGTACTATTGAGTATGGAAAAAATGGTCTTGAGTGAAAATTTTTATTTTAACGCATTTAATATTCAAACCACATACGTTTCAATTTCTTAAGTATTTGCGTTTAAGATGTCGTAAAATGCAACTGCAGTCTGGAAATGCAGCGCCGTTCCAAACAAGGACATTTCTCATTTTGAATTTTACAGCGTATACTCAATGGTAATCAGATATACTCGAAATCTCCAGGGATTTATCAAATGGAAATGTAACCGGTATTCGCCACAAGAAGTACTTATGATGGAATTGATAACGTCGAGCTCAGCAGGGGTAACCTGACGCTTCTTGGCCAAATGACGGAGAAAATGCAATATTCCGTCAAAATACAAAATAAATGTCCGCATATACTTGCAGCGGATCTGCTTCTGGACGTTCGCCGTATGTTCGCAATGGCTGGATAAATTTGCTATGGCAGCAAATCCGACGCGTTCAGAGCGCCAAAATGTCACAAAAGGCGTACGCTGACGATGGATGAACTGTCAAGTACGCATGAGGTTCGCGACTATATGGCGGTGGCAACATTGAAATGGCATTCTGAATGAGAATGGCCGATGGATGAACAATTTAAACATAAAAGAAATTGCAAAGACGTGACAAGAACAACCAAAACGCGTGCAGCATACTTAATGCTGGCTGGCCGGCGCGGCGCACCAACTCACTCATGGGCAGGAAAATGGTTTCGAATGGACCGAGCCTTGTCGTTATTATGTACGTATAGACGGTTCTAAGATGCAGGAAAGAGCGGCAATAAAATGCACACATTGTTTCCCCAATCTTAATGTGTAATGAATTCTGTAAGGATTATGTCGAAGATAAAGCGTCGACAATAGTAAAGGAGAAATATGCTTGTCTGGCTGACTATCTGACTGGTAGCCAGTAGGTCTGTTTCGTAGATGACCTGATGCCTTTGAGTGATTTGTGAATGGTATTGAGTGACAATCAAGGTTAGCAACTAATTGGTGGAAAATCAAGAAGGTTTCAATCAATTGACTTTGCTATCAATGGTATTAATTTACTCGGTATCGCTAAAAAAGCATATAATTTGGTAAACAGTTATAATATCCGACAATTTTATAATTGATCGGAATGTTTGTCTTCGGAACTCCCAAGTAATCTTTAACAATCCATCACTGCAAATGCAATAATTCCAAACATATTGCGGTCAAGCCTTATTCGCACAAACATGCAATCATTTCGCGATAAGCTTTGCCTATTTAAAACATCCACTTGCAGCGATGTCTAAGACGGCAATTAAACTATCATTGAATTGTCATCAGCGTGCCATTGTCAGCAACACAAATCAAGCATTCTACAGTTCTTACATTCCTCACCAAAATATTTTCTCAACCACTCGATTGCATTTTATCAGCTAAGAAGATCAACACATGCAGCGGCGGCGCGGCGGGCGCACAATTCCGCGCAAACCACCCAGCTGACCCTTTATCGGACCAATGCAAATACAATTAATTAACCTCCTTTCTAATGCGGCGAATGATGTTTACGGCTGGAGTTGGGAGGTCAACGCCACAGGCAATTCGCACTGCCACTAATCTCGATTGAAAGCTTTTTTGCACTCAAGACGCTATGCAATTGAATCTTGAAGACAGATGAGCGCATGAAATTCTCTCAAGGAAGTTTATTGCAGTTTCTCACAGTGCAGAAATGTAATATTAAAACGTAATAATTAGATGATTATCAAGTGCATTTAATTAGATGCAGTGACAATTATTCGCCGCTTGTCAATGCAATGTAGATAAATCTAATGTGCTTTAAATAGGAGCATTTTTTGTTTGTCCTAATTGAATAAGGTAATTATCTCACAAAACAACGACACAATGGGATAGTTGTTACGTTTGATCAAATGTGATGATTAAGAGCGAAGATTTTAATGAATATTTCGTAATAATTCAACTTTTTAATCGTTAAATATTATTATGTTTTATAGAAATTTAATTTTTAAGGTAAATTGTCCTAAAATATATTAATTTTTTTTTTGTTTTTGGTGATTCAGTTTTAAAAATCAATTTCTTGGATTTTGTAAGATATTCCATCAAGATCCAAATTTATCTGAACTTCTGTCATTTAGTTGATCTAAATAGACAAGTTATCATTTGAGTTTTTATGGTTTCAGTCTCGACTTTATAAATACGTTAAACCATACAAATGTTTGAGACTATTCTTCTTCGATGAAATTCTTGTGCACAATTGATTTTGAGTAAAAAACAATTATTTTCGATTAAAAAATAAATAAATTTGTTGTTTTAAACTTTAAAAGAATTCGAACCATATAGAACCTTACATACCTTTTTGAAAGTGTCCACTAGTCTTTTATTTAATCTACGAAAATGGATAAAATTGTTTCATATCTTAGCAAAGAAAAAAAAAAACAGATTAGAACTCGATAACATTTTTTACAATAATTTTTAACAAATAAAATAATTGTTTTCATCTTTTATTTTTTGTAAACATGATTTCTGAAAAGTGTGTTCTGCAATAGTCTTCTTCATGTTTATGATGGATATATGTTGGATATAATATAAAACTTCTAAAAGTTTGATAGACTTACTAAAAACTCAATTTGTATTTCTTTTCACACCTCTGATTTCTGATATCCAAGATTACCAATGCAAATTTTGAAATATTACTAATAATATAAAAATATACAAATATTTTAAATAATAATTTCGAGCAAAGATGTACATAACAATCTTTAAGAACATTGATCAATCTTTGTTGTAATAATTTAAGGATTATTTTTACGGTCGGTTCATTCTAAAAAAAACAATGTTGACATATAAAATAATAATTAAAAACATTGAAACAAAATTAAATAGAAACTTTTCTAAAAAAAATTCAGACTTAAGTCTAGAGAAAGATACTAATTAGAGCTTGCGACATTCATTCATAAGATCGGCGAACAAATCGAATACACGAGTGAATCCAACGCACACGCACAAAGTCGCGCTTTGTGACTGATATGTGACAATCGCGTCCCGAAACAGTCGTGGTGCCTAATATTTCAACTAAGTCAAGGTGGCCGCGCACAGCTGATTTCACAGCTTTTCTTTAGTAATTATAGACGGCGGCGGCTAAAGTGGTGGCGTCTGGTGCCGGGCAAATAGCTTAAACTCGCCCAGCCTACAATCCAACAATCAGTTAAAAAGGTTTACATGTAAATATACTTTTCGCTGCGTGTTTTCAGTTTGCCGCTGTTATTGATTAATTTTTGAAAAGTGCGCCAACAACAACAACACAATGCGAAATGCTTGCTAATGATAAAGAAAACGTTACAGAAATGTGGGTGCGAGTCGGCTGGCTGCATAAATTTAGATATGACATATTAATAAACAACGAAAAACTGCCATCTCGCACTTGAGCAATTTTAATTTAAACACTTTAAATACGTGTAAAGTAAATGCACGTGCCTCGGCGGAAAATTTTCGCACAGCTGATTTAATATAACACATTTAAAAAAAAAACTCAAAGAGAACCAAAAAACGGAGAATTATCAGTTTTTGGGAAAGAGCAGAGAAAAACGGCTGCGAGTTGTGATCTTGCGGGCAGGCGGTAATCTACTGAGAGTGTTTTATATCAAAAAGCTCCAAAAAAGTTAAATATATATTTAAATAGATAAGCCGGCTGCTTATAAAAAAAAAACACATTTATCGTGTTGAAAGTGCGTGCGTAGGTGTGAGTGAGCAAAACGTTAACAAGAGTTCGAGACGCGACGACAGTTAAAAGAAAAAGGTGACAAGTATCTTCTTTTTCTTTTATTGCAAAAACAAAAATCAAGTGTCGCGTCAGATAATAAAGTCTGACAGAAAAAACGCCTGAATTTCGTAAATATTTCAATAAATGACGTGACAATAAATAATTACAGTTATCCACAAACATAATTGCAAAGACGCTAATCCACAAATACATCTTTTGTTAAAGTGGTGCAACGACAAAAAAGAAACTGTAACGAACTTTTCTTGATCTCAGTGGGTTGCTGTCCCGACTAAATTTCCATGATATTCCGACAATATTGACGTCGCCGCTTGGAACTTCGAAAGTCGACCGGCCGTTCGGCAGCCCTGCGCTAGCACCCCAAGCCTGTTGCTGTGTTCGTGTGGCATTTTCTAGTGTGAAGTATTGGTATTTGGTGCGCATTGTAACAGCGCGTGCTCAGCTAACTTCAATTGAAAGCGTCCGGAATTTCGTCAATAATCGCCACATTTAGTGCTCACCAGCTTCATTTTGCACCGGTAGCGACAGTGATTGTGTGTGCATGTGAAATATTGTTGAGATATTGCCAATATGTCGAATCTAAAATGCTCATCTAACTTCAACAAAGGCGGGCACAAATACAACTATGACACGATGAGTCTTATCGGCACAGGTGAGGAGAGTGCGCATGCGCATTGGTGTGCGTGCGGCGGTGGAGTGTTTTGTGCCGCCTGTGCTGGGATATTTTTTTCGAACACCACATTTCTCAAATCGCGAATCACTGAGCTATTAAGGGGGAAAGTGAATGCGACGTTGCGTCAAAATGTTGAGGAAACGTTAAATTTGGGACGCAAGAAAAGTCTCTGGTGCTTCATCAATAATATCCCAGTGCACAATAAAAAATATTGTATCAAAAATATTGAACCGAAAAATTGCGTTTGCAGGTGCTTATGGAAAAGTGTACAAAGCGTATGATCTGGATAATCCCGGCAGTATGGTGGCTATAAAAACGATACGCGTCGGATTGACGGACGATGGCGTGCCAAATTCAGCAGTTCGTGAAATCGCCATTCTCAAACAGCTCAACGCATTCAATCATCCAAATATTGTCAAGTAAGTTTTGGCTCAATCTCTGTCTGATCTGAAGTTTTAAAAATTTATTAAATTCCTTTTTTTTGCAAATAGACTGGTTGACGTCTGCCACGTTGGTCCTCGCGATTCCTACTTCAATCTGTACTTGGTTTTTGAGCACCTGGAGCAGGATCTGTCGAACTATATTGATAACCTGAACACAAAACAAATGCCAGCGACTAAAATTCAGGTAACAACTTTATTCTTGTGATAACTTTGTTTAATATGCCATAAATCCAATCGATACCGTCCGAATGTTTCAATCGTTAAAATCCAAGCCAATACCATTTAAATAAACAAGCGAAATTATTGTAAATAAAGTACTTACATGCGCGCAATGTGTGGCTGCGCTCATTGAAAATTAGCAGATCACCAACGCCCATGGGCCATGATCTTGTACGCTCCCATCAATTAGTTAAATGGCGCCGTTTGCCTATAAACAAACTAAAACTTTGAATTATTCTGGACATTAAACAAGAGGAAAACTACAGATTTTGTGTGTATACAACGGAATTAGTGCCCAGCTAAGCCTTTACCCCACCGGCCTGGCGCACAGACAAAGCCGTTCTGGTTTATGTTTCCAACAAACACAGACCACAGGCCGAAAAGAGCTTCCAGAAGTGTATTCGGCTGCATTTGGGAGTATTTGTCAGGCCGCGGGCACATGTTTCACATAGTTTGGCTGTGTGATTCAGTGGAAATAGCGCGCGCAAACACATTTCCGTGCGGACTGAATGCGCGCGAAATGAGAAGGGACGCGGATAAAGCGGAAAGAACACCACGCAGGGAGGAAAGATTCGGACACAATGTTTAAGAACACTGAACATTGCAAAATCGCCGAAACGAATCACTCGAATCTGGCACAAAAAATGTTTTCACTCGTTTATTTGAACACACACAAATGAGCCACACACACAACACATCGCTAATTAATTTCTGCACACATGTGAACTTTTTGTGAGAAGGACCACACATGCAACCAACAGCGGAATTTGGGTGTGGGCGAAAGTCGTATTTAAATGGGTTTCTTTGTTTGGGGACATTTGTTTGTAGATTTATGATCTGAAACAGATACTGCAAATCCACAGCATAACCACTCAGGCTTCTCTGAATCTTTAAAATACCCAAACTGTTGTATGGTTTTCAATTAAAAATTTACCTAATTTCAAATATCCCACTTTTGAAAAAACTTTAATCATGACAATTGTTCCAAAATAATCAAAATTTATTGACGAACATATTTTTGAGCACACTTCTTGGGAAATCGTTAAAATATTTTAAATTCGAGCCATTGATTTTTATTGTATAAAAATACTATTTTAGCAATTCGCACGAGAACTTCTCAACGGCATTGACTTCTTACACTCGAATCGCGTCATCCATCGTGACTTAAAACCACAGAATCTGCTCGTCTCCAATACTGGACATCTTAAATTGGCCGATTTCGGCCTGGCCAAAACATACGACTACGAAATGAAGTTAACCTCCGTCGTGGTTACTTTGTGGTATCGCGCTCCAGAAGTCCTTCTCAGCCAATCCTACTACAGTGCGGTCGACATTTGGAGTGCTGGATGTATTATTGCAGAACTCTTCAGCAAGAAGCCTCTGTTTCCTGGACAGTCAGAAAGTGATCAGATTAGTCGCATTTTACAGTAAGTTTTTATTTTTATTTATAAACAACAATTCGGTATTTAAAGTTTTTTTTTAACAGATTAACCGGATTACCAGAAATTTGGCCAGAAGAATCATCGATCGCTCGTTCAAATTTTCCGCCTTATGAACGAAAAGAGCCACGCCATCTGTGTCGTCGTGTTTGTGAGAATTCAAATGATTTGTTGACGGTTAGTGTCTTATTTTCTTGTGATCCTTTTTTTTTTAAATTTACTAATTGTATGATTTGTTTGTTTCTTCATATAGTCGATGCTTGATTTTGATCAAAGCAAGAGACCATCGGCGTCAGAGTGTCTTAAGCACGCGTATTTTCACGAGGAACCGTTAATTTAGATAAACGTCTTAACCAATTTGTTTTAAATTTTTGCAGCCTGTCAAAAATCGTTTTTATTCCTTTCTTATTCGATGATTCATTTTCTAAATTTTGGCTTAACAAATTTTATATTACTTAATTTTTTTTTTACTCATCATTTGTAAAACTTTTCCCAATTTTTTGTTATTATAAATATTATCTTTGTAAGAAAATGGCAAAGTTTACTGTTAAAAATGGTCTGTCTTGATTTGGAAATGAATATTTACAATTTAATTAAACAATTTTAAAAATAACAAACAAAATATAAAGACTTGATCTCAGAATAGGTTTAGAAATTGCTTCCAAAAGTGATAAAATTATAGATTTTTCTTTTGTTGTTTTCGAAATTGATAAATCAGTAAATAATTTTCACGGCGTTTAAAACAATAACCTAAGGACTGGTTTAATTGCATTTAATCTGTTTTTTTGAATTTTTTTATATATCTTCATAACTGCCACTTATAACTGTAAATAATAATATCCGAAACATATTTTTATATTTCATAAATCATAATTTATCCAGAACACTGTGAAATGCTACGGTAATTAATTATTTTGTATCGAAATTTATTGATTTTGAACCACAACAATAATAGTTATTCTTATTCCGTAAATAATTTAAGATTGATTACTAAATGTTATAAAAAAAGGTTCTTTTCGACAATCTTTTTCAGTCTTGATTGCATAATTTTAATTGAAAATACATATATATATAGAATAGATTTATTAAGTGATAATGTACACTTTAATAATAAATCGAAAGTTTATCAATAATTTATGTGTTTTTATTCAATTTTAGATCTTAATGTACAAAATATAAACGTCTTTAAATAAGTTAATATAGTTTTTAGAGAAAAGATCTAAATCGTTTAAAATTAAATAATTTAAGTAATGCAGTATTACTCAGCAGAGCGATTTTAGACCGTCAGATGTCAACAGCTATTGGATTCACATAAAATCAAACAATTAAGTCAGCTCAAAATGGAAGCGGCGTCATTTTTTTAGCCACCCGTCTGCTGCGGAGGGAAATAAACATACATTTTCTTTGTTGTCTTATTAAACTCCAAGCTCTTCATTTTGGGCATTCAACGCGAGTTGCATCATTTGCATTTTGATGGCATTTCTCTTGACTGCCGGCAACGATCGAACAATCGACATGAGCGTCTTCCCAAACAAATTATCCTGTTCCTCGGTATTCACGTCAACATCTTTTTCGTGCTTTATTTTATACGTTGACGTTTCGCCAGACTCCACCAAGACGTGTTCATCGATTGCTTCAAATCCACAAGGCTCATCATCATTTGTACTGGTTCCAGTTTCAAGTTTAAATTTACTAATTGACTCATCGATAGGCCCAGTTAACACGTTCTCATCAATTGGGTCAAAACCACAATGTTCATCATTTGTTGCATAGACAATAGGCTCATCGTCGATAGTCTCTGTTTGGTCAATACTTTCGTTTTCGGTATATTCAGTCTCCCTTTTGTGGTCCCAAATCGAGTCTTCATCCTCGTAATCGATAAATTCCTGAAAGTCAGCGTTATTAGCATTGTCGCTGGAGTAATCAGTGGTTGAGAAATATTTTGCGTTCACAATTTCGCAGACTTCAACTGAAAGTAAAAAATTAAATAAAAACTTGAAGGTATGGGAATAAACCTGCAACTGCTTACCATCTTCGTCAGATTCAGCATTCATTGAAGAGGCATTTATCACTTCCTCTGCGTCTGAATCGTCAACCAATATCTGTAGCTCTTCGTATTGCTCTTTTAGAAGATCATTGCTCTCACCAGAACTATTTTTAATTTAAAAAAAAATCATTAAATTCAATCTTCATTAAAAATGTCTTCTAGTTTACCAATAATTGTGTTCGAATGCAGAGTCCGTGTCATTGTTGTCAATGGTAAGCGGTAAGTTCAGGGAAGGCACAGCATCAGGACGCAACTGAATTCGACAGTCGGGTATCATGCGACATTTTAGACTGTAGTCTTCCTCAGCAAAGTGCGCGCTACAGACTCTAGCGTATTGTGTGTTGATGTGCCGCCAGTTGTTGCATAGCCGCACCCACTCTTGGCTGACTGCTTTATCTTTGGGAAACTTGAAGAAACTGTATTTGGCTTTTTCGCCATGTCTTGTTTGGGCAGTGTTTCTGCATCCAGATACTGAACAGGTAACCATTATTGGACGTGAACTTCAGAAACTCTTGAGCTTATTTTATTATAATCTAAATTCTATGGGGTAGAAGGCAATATAGTTAAGCGTAACATGCGGACTTTAAAACAATTTTTTAACAACAAAACTTCTTCAGATATGTTCTTATGTTTTTTTATAATTGTAAATTGTAATATATATAAATTAATAATATCGAAAACTGAAACGTCAATTTAGGTTTTCGAACTTTTTTTTGGTTTCAAAATATATGTTTTTCATAAAATATTTTATTTAAAGTGTTAATATTTTTTATTTTAATAATTTTTGAAAATTGTTTATGAAATATGCTCTTAAATTTTATTGAGTAGTTTTAGTTTAAAAATAACTAGTACAATTATTTTATTCGCAAAAGTGAATACAGCTTGCCATTTTACATATGTGCTGATATATATATTATATATATTAATGTCAGCTGTCAAATGTAATTATGTCAATTTAATCGCCCAATAATCACAACGTCAACAAAAAAATATTTTACTGAAGCATTTTAAATTTTTAAATTATTTAAACGTAGAACTTAATAATAACAAATTTACAACATGATTAAGGCAATTTTAGTGTTTAACAATCACGGAAAGCCTCGCCTTTCAAAGTTCTATCAATACTTTGTAAGTGTATACAAGAAGAAATCTGCCTTCCGCATTGCAGGCGCGTCAAGTATCAAATTTCAGTTTTATTGATTACCACTTATCATTTTTAGGATGAGGACATGCAACAGCAGATAATTAAAGAGACCTTTCAACTGGTTTCAAAGCGGGATGACAACGTGTGCAACTTTTTGGAGGGCGGCAGGTAATCAAAGCATTACTTTTGTTGTCGCCAGCTGCTAAGTTCCATTTTTTTTTTTAGTCTTATTGGTGGTTCCGACTACAAGCTGATTTACCGCCACTACGCCACATTGTACTTTGTGTTTTGCGTTGATTCTTCCGAAAGTGAGTTGGGCATTCTGGATTTGATCCAAGTGTTCGTGGAGACTCTTGACAAATGTTTCGAAAATGTGTGCGAACTAGATTTGATCTTCCATGCTGACGCTGTCCATCACATTTTGTCGGAGCTAGTGATGGGTGGAATGGTGTTGCAAACAAACATGTCTGACATTTTGGCGAGGATTGAGGAACAAAATAAAATGGTCAAACAGGAGGTAAGCCCTCGTTGAATTTGCATTCGGTTTTATCAAATGTTCATGGAATTCGTTTGATTTAGGCCGGATTGGCTGCAGCTCCAGCAAGGGCCGTCAGCGCTGTTAAAAGTATGAACATTCCACAACAAATTAAAGACATGAAACTGCCCGATCTTCCTCAAGCTATCAAGGTAATTTATTTGTGTGTGGAAATTTGTAATCAGTTCTAAGACTGATTGTCGATGATTAAATACTTTCTTTTTAGGATGTTTTTGGCCAAAAATTTAATTTGTTTATTGAAATTCCATTAAACGCAATAATTAATCTTATAATTTAAGAAAACACATTACGTGTCAACAAATGATTAATTGAGTTGAAAAAATCGATTCTATAATCTGAACTTTCTTTAATCTTTAATAATTCAATAATCAGTTAGATTGTATATTAGTCAAAACATCACCATATTAAGTACTAAAACTTGAAATTAACAAATACCACATAATTAATGTCGACCACAATTTACCAGCATAATTTATGACGTTTATTTACCATTTCGAGATAAAATCATAGAACATATTATGTTGTGTTTGACACGAATCCAATGATTTATCAACATCACGACCAAATTCGCATATCGGAATAATTATAAACAAAAGCCCTCAAAATCGGGTCATGATTAAGCGTCGAGCACAAAATATCCATTTAAGGAAGTAAAATACCCACTAAAGATGAGTCATACTTTATGAGCCGTAACATGAAATGCGGAAAAGTGAAAGTGACTGAGCGTTAAATGTTCAGTGTAACTTCGTCAATTCTAACTTTTGCTATTCATCCATTTCAGGATTTGAAGTTCTGACCGAGCAATCCAGCCCTGGACACAGTCCTCCTGAACAAACTAACCAATTACATGCCAATCGAATCAAACAATTCGCCATACACCAGCAACAGCGACTATTATCAATCTCAGCCGCCAATTAATAGTGGCGAACCGATAAACAAGAAGAGGTCGACCAAATCGAGCGCAAAGAAGAACAAAAAGTCCGGCGAGTGTCTGCTCAAGTGCGAGCGGGACGACCACTTCGAGTCGGCCGACTGGCTGGAGAATTTGAATATCAATCAAAGTGCAGGACTTTTACATCTCAGCGATCACCAGATGATTGGTGGTGTTAACTCACCGCTACCCGAATATGGGCAGAAATACACTTAATCTCTATTTAATGATTTTCTTTTTTGGGCTAAGAGATTTGCTGTTTCTTTTGGACTATCCAGGCATTATTTTGTATATTCAAAATGTGTGTAATTTAGGGAATTTTGTTTTTTGTGTAGTTTATTCAGAAGTAATCAAATTAGGTCCTAATTTTTATAATACATAAGAATATTAATTAAAATAAATTAAATGAATATAAATTGAATTAAATACGAATAATGGAAGATTGTTTTTACTAGTTAGAATTTCATCAAAGTATTTTTTTTTTGTTAAACAAAGAAATAAAGTTTTTTAATAAACATTTAATAAGAACAATCTCTTTCCCCAAAATCACTCAAATGACTAACAAAATGCGGTTAAAATAGATGTCGCCACAAATCCAATCTAGTACTATTTCCAAATCATTATTTTCCACTGAACTGAAATTTTGAGTGCAGGAATGTGAGACAGTGGTGCCACGAATTTGTCGATACTTTTTTATTAGTCAAAAGCAATACTTTCTAATATAATAAATTGAATTCACTGGTGACGAAATATCTTGAAGTTTTATAATATTTTCTACCATTCTTTATTTAATTCC
>JANSTS010013011.1:0-40766 GCA_026546915.1 Sylvicola fuscatus
TCAAACAATTCAAAAAAAAAACAATGAATTTAATGCAATGTTAATATTCATGCGTAGCGAAGCTCGCCGGGATCCGCTAGTATTAAGTAAATACAATCATTAAACGAACACACACTGCGATTTTAAATCACAGTCAATATCTCCACTCTACTCTCAGTCAAACAAATTCTCAAACGAATTTTCTTTTCGATTCGTAAGTTTTCCTTTCATCGTTTGGTTCAATGAAATTTCGCCTCCACCCACCAGCCACAAATGCGCCAGAATCGCGCGCAGTGTCGATTTGAAAGCGAACTAGAGCGGTTCTACAGACATTCAGTTCCCATAGACTGATCAATGTGACTGCCTGACTATTCAATGTTTACATTGAAAAATCTTACGTTTTTACTGTGCATCTTGAATTAATTATCAAAGATATTTGTGTGTAGAATTTTCGTCCTGTTTATTTCGCGCTTCTGTCGTTTTTTATCAAATTTGTTTTTATTGAAGAAACAACATTGCGATAAGAAACTTTTAAAAAAATGTCTCAATCATCGGGAATCCACACAACACTTCCTTTAAGAACAGCCGAGGTACCAGGAGTTAAGACAAGTGAGTGTTAATTTTAATTTATTAGAAATGTGAAATCAAAAAGTTACGGAATAGGTTTTTTGATGAAACAAACAATATATGACATAATAATTGATTAGACATTTGATATCAATCGCTTATTAGTGATTACTCGCCGGTTTTAAGTGGTATAAATATCTTTTTGGCTCAATATTTTATCAGTAAAACAAAAAAGTAAATTATTATTAAACAAGACGTTTCTTATCAATTATAAGGAGCTTGTTGTCAACAAGCTATTCAATAAATTCTTCTGATAACAAACAATCTTCGTGATAATATTTAAAGTCCACAAAATGCATCTAGATTCGTGGCTATTTGGCGGAATAGAGAAAATGTGTAAATTTTATAAAAATCTTAACATAAATCACACAAATTCGCTGAATTGTGTTCCTCCAAAATTAATGGCATATCGCTTCCCACATTCATCTAAAAATTTGCCCCATATTGCCCCAGAGACCGGATAATCAAAAACTATAGTAAATGGTCTTAAAACAACATATTTTGTGAAAAGAAAACAAAGGCCCAGTTAATAGCCGTTTGCACTTTAGCGTCTTACGTTCATCTGAATGTCGATAAATTCTTTCTCGTTCGGCGCACGCGAGTTTAACCATTTTCACAAAACAACAACGTTCCTTTCTTCCAATAATCAAACTCCAGACTCCATACGTACTTTCCTGTGTTTATTTGGACTACGGGGGAACCTCATTAACATTGGGATTCATTTAGTAATGAAATTAATGTAACATGAGTGTACGACCGACTCATATGAGAGAATACACATATGTGGGAGCCGTTTAAACACGATGGGTGTATATGAATTAAAAACGATTTTCACTTGATTTACTTCTTTTGTTGATACAGTAAAATCCATTTGGCTTGGATTTTTGTTTTTCTGAAATTGATTCCCTTAAAACATATTTTAGCATTAACATTTAACTGAGAAGTCAATCAGCAAATATTTAAAAAAAATATTTACTTACCAATCATATTTTTTTATTTTTTTACCAAATTCAGTCTGAAAACACCAAAAAAATCATGTTAATTGAATTTTTCTGTATGCAGCCGGCTTTTCTCTATCATCATCTTCCATCCAGTGAAATTTTAACATATGAACAATTATGTAAGCGGCGCGCACTGTTTAATACTCTCGCACATGCGATCTCACACGATATGCGTCGCGACGCTCCGGATTCAACATTAAATTTGAATGTAAACAATTAGTCAAAATCGAGAACGTGGTTTAACTGTTTCCAACTTATGTTGTTATTATATGTGTGAATTTGTGTTCAGTTTTGGGACGTCGTTTGTCTAAACTATTTGTAAGGCACAGGCAGTTCCATTAAAACACCATCGGGCGGCGACCGGCGTTTATGTTGTTTGCTGCAGCAATTGGCCTGATTTTATTTCTAGAATAAATAAATTATTCGCAAACATCTATATTTTTGCTGTAACGTCATTTTAACATATTTTAGCTCAAACATTTATAATCATGTTGTCAAGTGTAAAAATGCATCATTTCAGTGATTTTTTGCTACAATTTCAAATGTTTATCCTTGCAATTTTTTTTACTGTATCGAAAAACTCATGGCTGAAGGGGAAGCTGCTTATTTCATCAAATGAAGAGATCATTAATGTGCGAATTATGTATGCAGGATCATGTATAGTGAACATACGGCTAAATGTACTCGAGTTTTATAAATAATTTATTTGTAAAGCTTCTTATGTTTGCGGTTTAACTATTTCATCTTTATGTATTAAACTTAATTAGTTTTGTTACTTAAAGAGAAAACTACGAAACAGTTTTGAACATTTTCTGCGCTTGTGAAATACAAACTTCCCAAAAAAAAAAACATGTTCGTTATTCTTTGCAAATCTTAAATATCTAAACAATTTTAATTAAAGATAAAAATTGTCATCAAAGTCCAGACTAACCGTTTAAGATCTTAAGAATGAAAGTTAATGAGATTCACTTAAAATATGCCGTTTACCTTACTTATGTTAAAATCGCATAAAACCCTTTTTATTAAATGTTATTAATTATGATTAACAGATCAAGAGTTGACCTTCAATTTGAAAATAGCTACAATCTTGGGGCGTTAAATCGACGCTCTTTTTTGTCTAGGATCTGGAACTAAGGTTGATGAATACAGTTTTTAAGAATATGAAAGTCTTCTCTTGAATAATTTCTCTAAACCATATAAAAGTCAAATCAGTAAATCTGAAGCAATAAAAACGCCACAAAACAGTTGTTTCGACATCGAACTAACAAACAGAATGCATCCACACTTCAGGAACAATTCTCTGAGACATCTATTTGTGTAATAAATTAACTAGCGCCGCATCAAAAGTGTGACTCAACGCTGGACATTGCTATAATTCAACTCCTATAAAATTCCATATCGTTTCAATGAATCTTGAGACAGTCTGACTAAATAGATGCGTTTCTTTTTTTAGAAAACGTCGCGACGCTTACAGCAAGATGCCGAAAATCGGTTGACTTCATTGAATCTAAATATTTTGGAGTGAAAAACTCGTGAGAAAATATGATGGACTTTAATCTTCAAAAGAGTAAATTTAGCCCAGTTCTGTGAAATACAAATTATAATCTTTGAGAAACCGACGGATTATGGGGAACCTGGAAGCGTCTGCGATGTAAGCAATTAATCTCGTAAAAATTAATTCGACTCAAAATATGTTCCACAATTTAGTAAAACTTTAGAGGAACGTCTGGTAGTTATGTGGCCAAGATTTATGGAATAACGTTTTCCAAACATTTGCTGTATAAGTTATGCGCTTACATAGTTTCTTTGATCTTTACCAACATATAATTTTTTTTCTACCAGATTTTTTCGGAACGCAGTTATGACAACATGTTTACTACAATAAATTAACAACATTTATTATCCTTTAACTAGCCGAAGGTGAGCCTGCAGGATGCATTGAAGTAGTCGCAACCATCGTGTCAATCCTGATTCTTATCATAACAATGCCGTTTTCGTTGTTTATTTGCTTTAAAGTTGTGTCTGAGTTCGAACGTGCCGTAATCTTTCGATTGGGACGATTAAGGTAATTTATTTTACTTTTAAATCAACCATAAATATTTCCTTAAAAAAAAATCACAGATCAGGTGGTGCACGAGGTCCCGGTGTTTTCTTTGTGTTGCCATGCATCGACCACTACTGCAAAGTCGACTTGAGAACCGTCTCCTTTGATGTGCCACCGCAAGAAGTATTATCACGGGACTCAGTGACTGTCTCTGTAGACGCCGTCGTTTATTATCGCATCAGTGACCCACTAAACGCTGTTATCCAGGTGGCAAATTACAGTCACTCGACACGATTGCTGGCAGCGACGACATTGCGTAATGTTTTGGGCACCAGAAATTTGTCTGAGCTACTCACAGAGAGGGAAGCCATTTCGCATACAATGCAGCTCTCATTGGATGAGGCTACTGATCCTTGGGGTGTTAAAGTTGAACGGGTGGAAATGTAAGCATTTTGTCCTTAAAGTCAGTATGTTTCCTAAACATCTTGATTTCTAGTAAGGATGTCTCGCTACCAACTGCTTTGCAACGAGCTATGGCCGCTGAGGCAGAAGCTGCACGAGAAGCACGAGCCAAGGTGATTGCGGCTGAAGGTGAAATGAAAGCGTCACGTGCATTAAAGGAAGCTTCCGATATTATTAGTGAAAGTCCAGCAGCGCTTCAGCTTCGCTATTTGCAGACTTTGAATAGTATTTCAGCTGAGAAAAATTCAACGATTATATTCCCGCTTCCTCTAGATTTTATTAGACCTCTAATGGGAAAGATGTAAGCACGCTGTATTCTTGGACTAAAAATTGGTTTCCTATCAATAAATTAAATAATTTGATAACATTTAACACAATTTATATAAATTATTTTTCACACATAGCACTCATTTCTTAGGTTTAGCAGCTTCTGCTTCTGTCTTCCATTTTTCAATTTGCTCCAAGCACATGTTTGCTTGATCAACTGCATCTGCACTCTTAAATTGCATTCCCAATCGCCAGGCCATGCTGCATGTTTCCTTGGCTTCCTTCAACATTCCTTGTTTAAAATACAGAAATCCTAAATTTGCTTGATAGATTCCCTGGTCTACCATGTCTGGAATCTGTTTAGCCAAATTGATGGCCTCATTTAAGTATTCCTCCGCCTTCTTCATTTCATCCAGCTAATATTGATTCAAAATTTAATAAATGATTGCAGTAAAAAACAGTTAAATATTACATTTGTACACGCCACCGCCAAATTATTTAGCAGCATCAGAGCATCCTCAGTCAGTTTCCCGTGTAAATCTGTGTACACTTTGTAAGAGTCCAAGAAACACTTCTGAGCTTCAGCAAAATGGTTAAATTGCATCAAAAGTTGTCCATACCAATTCTTCGTCAAGCCCCACAGCTCCAGCAACTCTTCGTCACGTTCAAGTTCCTTTAACTTGCTGTCAATTTTTTCTAGTGTCCAACGGAATCCTGTTACGGCTTTGTCGAACTGTCCTTGAAGACCAGCCATGTGTGCCAGTTTAGCACTCACATGAAGCATCTGGAAGATGGATAGAATTTACTAATTATTAAATGTTTAATCCTCAAATGACCTTATACCTTGATGTCATTTTCTTTGTAACCATCCTGAAACAGTCTCTGCATGACATTGGCAAAGAGTTTTTCAGCTTTGACAAATTGACGTGCTTCCATCGCCAAATTCGCCATAACATCATAAATGTAGGTAACTCCATCACGATTATTCAAGTCCTGTGCCATCTTTAGCCCAATGTGAAGCATTTGTTCAGCCTTTTCAAGCTCACCCTTCTGAATGCAGAGAATCGAATGTTTAATAATGGATATCATCTTCTCTTCGGGTGTCTCTTCTTCTTTCTTTTTGAAGATTGACATTATGCTGGCCATGACAATGAAGGTGCCTGTTGTCGGATATTGGGAAGATTTTCCATGGCTGGTGACTGTTGGTGACTGAGTAAGGCGCATATTATGGGTGGATCTTGACCAATCATTTGTGGAAAATATACGGGTTGATGATATCCAACGCTTGTTTAGTGACCTGATGGCACTTTTTCCAAATAATTTCAAAAACATATCTGTTTATTTTAAATGTATTTTATTTATATTTAATAGATAAACACTTGTTTACATAATTTTTTGTAGGTTATGTTAACAATTAAAGCTGAACAGCTGATGGAAATTGGAAGTTCGAATAAGTTAAATTTCTTTGCGCCTTCAATTTATTTTTTCGAAATACTTGACAGATCACATTAGAATAATTAAAATTAAATATTTTTGTTATTGGCCAAAATTTGTTATTGAAAATAGTTTGGATTAATTTGTTTTCATATATTGCGTGAATAGTTGTTGTCCTAAATGTTAACAATGATTGAAATTGATTTAAGGGTTATGTCGCTTTTAAAAACACATAAATTTTCATGGAAATTGATGATGTAAACTTTGTTAGGAAAATTGTGTAGCAGATCATAAAACATAACTAAACACCATAAATAATAAGAAAATGGGTAATTTAAAAAAAGGTTGGGACAAATTATCAAATACTTATTTCACATGTTTATTAAATTTTCTTATCGATTTCAGAACGTTCATTTTCATGCAACTACTGCCCCAACAAATTTAAGACAGCGGGCGCCGCTAAGAACCATGAGAAGATTCACAATCGCCGACTAAACTTTAACTGCACCTTTTGCAACAAAGGTTTTGAAAGTAAACAATTGTTGAAAAGACACGAAATGCGTCACACCAACTTTGAAAGCATCGATCGTGACGAGGACGAGACTGCCGGAATGATTGAGTGTTTAGCCGTAGAGGAAGATCCTTTGAAGGTGCTGAGCATCGAGGAAATAATCCAACAGCGGGTCGTCAATATTCCTGAAATTATCGAAGTTAAAAAAGAAACTGAACCAGAACCAGTGAGTTCATTAAAATCAGTCAAATCTGGCGAATCGACATCTGGAATTGAGATGGTAAATCCAAGTATGAAGAAAAAAGGCGGCAGACCTCCGATAGCCAAAAAATGTGAAACATGCTTTGAAACAATTTACGGTGGAGTTAACATGATAAAGCACATGAAAGAGCATGCATTGGAAAATACTATTATAACAGATATTGCTGAAGTGACACACCTTTCTGAAGACTCTCTTGATAAATGTAATGAAGATGTCAAACCCCAAATTTTAGGATTGCTTCCAGAAAAACGTAAAAGGAGAAAAGGCGTTACTGGCCGAATTCCTATGGCTTATACATGTGATTTTTGCAACAAAACTATTCATGGTGCCAAGAAACTGGAGGAACATAGAAAAATGCATGAAAAAGGCTTAAAAACTATTGATATTGGATCAGTTACTTCCGATAATGACTCAGATGTTGAATTTCATTATGAACCTAAAACTAGATATCGAACCAGAAGAAAAGTGGCTGTGGAGCATAAAACAAATGATGTTTCAACCAAAATGGTGACACACAGAAGGAAACCCCAGATAGGGTTATTACCTGCCACAGATGAGATTATAGAAAAACCTTCAAATGAAGACGAAAACCAATTTTGTAGTGAATCAAAAACTGAAGTTCTTCCTCAATCAACTATACAATCAGCAACGATTTCTACTAATCTCACCAGCACCGCATTAGAACAGGATTCAACTGACACATCAATAAGCAATGAAGACAATCAATCAACAAACGACTGGGAGTCGAATTCTGATTCAGAATTCATTCAGTCAAGCAATAAACTTAAGGAAATAAAGCCAAGAGCGAGTAACAACAAACGTGGTCGAGTTCCTATTCAGCAAAAATGCGAAATATGTAATGAGACGATACATGGAAGGGCAGCAATGAGAGAGCATAAAAGACAACATAAATATGGATTTATAAGGTCTAAATCGAAACAAAAAGCAAAATTAAAAATTAATTCGACAGCTGATTCGCACAACAACGACAAAGATTCATTGAAGCGAAAATCGTGTTCAACACCTGAACTCGTAAAAAGTGCGCTACATGGTTCTGTATCAGCGGATATGAAGGCATCTGTGGTTCAAGACGAAGGTGTCAAAGTAGATGATGTAAAGGAACCAAATGGTAAGGACAACAGTAACAACTGGTGGGAATCTGAGCCGGAATCATCAGATGCAGATGGCAGTAACGAAGAGTTGGACACAAAAATGTTGAATACGAAGGCTCTAAAATGTGACGAATGCGGAAGAATAATACTGGGTTCAGCCAGAATGAAGCGGCACAAACAAATGCACACCAATCCCACCAGTAAAAAGTGGGTTCCGAGACACCAGCGAACCAAACGGATTTTAATTGAACAAAAATGCGAAATCTGCAATGAATCAATTGTTGGAAGAAACGCAATGCGAATACATATCAAAACCTTGCACAAGGAGTCGCGATCTCAGCAATGTAAATATTGCGACGAGTCCTTTCCCACTGTCATTGCATTAGCAAATCATCACAGGCAGCGCAAAGATGATCACTTTCACTGCAAAGAATGCAACAGAACCTACAAGACGCCAGTATTCTTTGAACAGCATTTACTGAATGTGCACTCGGACCCGACGCTCGCTGTTCCCTTTATCTGTGCTCAATGTGGCAAGAAGTTTGCTTCGGTCAGCACATACCAAGCTCATATGCGCACCCACGACCAAAAGAAAACCCATCGCTGCGGCACTTGCGGCATGTATTTCAAACATTTATCAAACTTGACGAGTCACATGAGAGTCCACTCGACAGTCAGGCCATTCAAATGTATGTTCTGTGGCAAAGGCTTCCGATCCAAAGGAAGCGTGCAGAGGCACGAAACGCTGCACGCCAACGTGCGCGAATTCGTGTGCACTGTTTGCGGAAAGAAGTTCAGCAGCAAAATGGGCGTCAAGCGGCACATGTACACACACACTGGTGAACGTCCATATGGATGCGATGGGTGTCCAGCTCGATTTGCTTGCGAATCTAATCTGCGGAAGCATCGCATCATCCATACTGGTGAGAAGCCTTACAAGTGCGACCAATGTGATCAGGCGTACAACCAATACAGCTCATTGAAGATCCACAAGCGGACTCACGCCACATTGCCGGTTGAGTGTCGACATCCTGGTTGCGAGTGTCGATTTGAAAGTGAAGAGGACAGGTTGTATCATGCCAGAAACGCACATGGCGAGCAAGTTGTTTTAGCCTGTAGGCATTGTGGCCAGGAATTTGAGAGTATTCTTTATTTAAAGTCTCATTTAAAGCTGCATAAGGATTTCATATCGAAAAGGACTTATTATGCAATGGAGAATTCTATGAAGGCGTTTCAAAAGGAACAGGAAGGATTAGGTTTAAGCGAAAATAATTGAATTTAATTGTTTTTTTTGTATTGTAATTAAAAATGAATCAATTTTAAACAATAAAACAAATCTGAAGTTAAACTTATAGGATATGGTTAATTGCATTTTTGTTGAAAATATGGGCTTCCTTTTTTAAGGTGGACTTTTGGTAAAAACGTGACGACTTCAAAATCCCCCCAGAAAAAGTACGAAGACGCTAGTAGGATATAACATTATAAATCTCGGGATGGAACCATTGAAGTAATTTTTCTAACCTGACGCATTTTGGAACCGTCTGACTATGCCTTCAGTCTAAAATAAATGAAAGGCGAATATACTTGTTTCAGTCGGATTAAAAAGACATAAATTTACTCAAATTGTCTCAAAAGAAAAGCAGCCGCTATAAAAAATTGTGTCAAGCGTGAAAATTCTAGGAAATGCTATGAGAACATATACTTGTATCAAAGATCAGCGCAAGAAGGCGAAACCCCGAGTTTGCCAATGTAAGTATTGTGACGAATTCTTTTTCACCGTCACCGCATTGGCAAATCATTACAAGGAACACAGAGATGGTCACTTCCATCACAAAGAAACCAACAGAAACTACAAGTGTCGGAATCCAGGTTGTAATAATCGCTACGAGTGTGAAGAGGATCGAATGTTTCATGCCAAAACCGTCCATGGCCAGCAAGTAGTTTTAATCTGCAAATATTGTGGTCAGAAATTTGAAAATATTCTAACATTGAAGTGTCATTGGAATCTACATAGGGAATTCACTGTAACCGAACTTCTTTTGAAATGGAGAAATCTATGAAGAAATTTCTAAAGAAACCAGAAATCAAAAATAATATTTAATTAATCAATTGTTTATTCAATTTAGATGTTCAGTTATAAAAGTATCAAATCCTTGGGAATAAAATGCAATGTAGAAAGCTACATAAAAATATAAATAAGATAAGATCATAAAAAAATTAAAAAACTTAGCAATAAAAATAAATAAAGTTTAAATTTAAATACAAAAAATTATTCATTTAAATCGGTAATCTTCGGTGTTTTTGTGAAACACCGACTTCATAACATGACGCTTCACTTCTTTGGTAGATTTCCTGAGGCTGCTACGGATTGTCGTCTTCCTGACCATAGCTTCATGGTCTGGCTCATTAAATAACAGAGCATTATCCTTATATACCTTGCGTTTTGTCTCCTCTAAAATAGACATATCGAAATTTTCCATTTTTGGTTCTACCGGCTTTGGTTTGCGCCTCAAACTCTGACGTATTGATCCTAAAATTGTGGCCGGCGCCTCATTGTCATTGAGTTTTTTCTCACCAGACGTTCCAGTTATTAATTTGCGAATACTCTTACGGATGGCGCTTCCGAATCCGGCGTTGTGAACTTTGCCGCTAGCTTCTTTTTGGATTTCGTTTTGATTTGGTTGAGCTGCTTTTGTGTAATTTCTTACAAATGGCGCTGGTTGTTTGAAATTGATCTCATCATCAAAATCTTCCTCATCCTCCTCGTACTCAACGTCATCATTTGTTATTGAATTGTGAACATCTTTTGGATGCTCATTAGCCTTGTCATTAGTCATCCATTGCTGTTCAATTGTTGTGATTTCTTGTGTTTCAACCACTTCTTCTTGAATTATTATTTCTTCGTTTTTCATTTCTTCGGATTCTCTCAACTCACATTCTTCAATTTCTTTAAGACGTGCAGCAAAATTAGCTTTGTATTTCGACTCCATCATCGACATCACTGATTTTGATTTGTTATTCTTTCTCTCATTGATGCTATTTTCCAGCTCCAGCTGATAACAGTCCAACTCCTCAGATATGTTGATACCCTCCTCACTAATAACCGACAAAGATCCTTTGTAGTCGGTATTCGTTGTTGAGGTTTTCGTGGGTGTGAACACCAGTTTCTTGGACAACATTTCAGACGGCGTCATTGCCTCCAATGGTAACTGATTAAAGTCAATTCTGCAATTAACGGTCGGTGTAAATGGAATTCCAATGGTCAATGTTGGTGGCAGTTCAAGGGCCGGATTTTCAATGCCTTGCAAAATGGCTGGAACCTCAACAGCTATGTCATCGCCACGTTTTATTTCAAATGGATTTTGAGCCAGATTTTTGTCGACTCCACGAATATTTAGACCAGAATTAATGAAACAATGATCTCGACACTCTGGCTGGGGGCTTCGACGCACCTCAAATGGATTCACTGAACGATCGTCAGCACCATTCAGATTCAAAGCGGCATTTTCAAAGCAACTATCCTCGATGTCTGCCTTCTTTTTCTTCTTTGGCGGCTTCCTGACTACTTCGTACGGATTGTCGGAGATTATTTGGGCTATTGATTTCACCTCGATGCATGGATCCGTGACGGTCAGCGCATTTTCTTTATTGTGAATTTTCAGCGCCTTCGAAAGTACATCACCGTTTCGTTTGCGCTTCTTATTCGGTGTTATTGAGGTGTCGTCGTAAGTCGCGGTGGTTTGAATCATCGACATGGCGGTTAAGAGGGGTGAAAAACGTTCTCACGGTTTTTCTATAAATTAGGGGAGAACACAGGATGTAAGATTTCTATTCTTCTTTGCTATTGAACACCTGTTTGCACTTACGTTTTGTGATGCGTGAAAATTGTCGTTATTTTCACAGTATTTTAGTTTTTTATTTATATTGAACTTTTATTATTTCACTTTATTTATTTTTATATAACTAATATTAAATCAAACCAATTATGTGGAAATCAAAAGTGTAAACAAACTCAGCATCAAAAAGTGCAACAAACTGGTTACTGGACAAACTGGATGCATTTGAATTTTAATCCTAATTTAGTGTTGCCTCAGCTAAATCAACTACGAATAAAAATATTAATATATATATAATTATATCGAAAATTCGAAATTATATATAAATTTAGCGGGATTTATTATATGGATAATATATATCGATAAAATGTCAACAATTAACATTTTTTAAGGTTATTGTACACAATTCAGTTGTAAATTTAAAAATAAAAAATTGTAAAATAAAATGGAGAATAATTTATGTCAACTGTATGTATGCCTCAATTTGTAATTAAACAATTTTATTAAACAACAATAATTTTCAGTTGCTCAGCCAATCCTCATAAATACATCTGTCCAAAATGCAACGTCCCATATTGCTCTGTGAAATGCTACAAATCAGAGAAGCATCTTCAATGTTCCGAAGCTTTCTACAAAAAATGCATTGTCGAAGAAATGCAATCAACTGGCTCTGCGCCAACAAAACTGTCTCCGGATGCCAAGGAGATGATGAAAATACTGCAACGTCAGCACGACGCTGATGAATACGACCCAGAAGACGAATGCTACGACGATGAAGAACCACCACTAGACTCTGACGATGAGGGCGAGACAAGTGACTTGGCCAGTCGATTAGAGGGTATCGACCTAAATAACGCCGATGCAATTTGGGATAAACTGACAGCCAGCGAAAGATTAGAATTCGAGGGCATCATCAAGAGTGGTGATGTTACAAATGTGGTGCCAATTTTTATTCCTTGGTGGGAACCGCCGCCACCACCCAAAATACAAGAAATCGACAGTAATGTGGCCGAGCCAGACTGGACTATTCCTAAAATCTGCAAACAAATTGATGACTTTAGGAAAATATCAAGCAAACCAGCGGCGGATTGTGTGCCACATAATTTGTGCAACATCTTAGCGGCGTACACATTTGTGGTGCGCTTCTACAATGGTGACCACATGATGAATCCACGTGAATGTTGTACTTTGCTGATTTCGATTTGTAACAATTTGAACGTTAATGGTAACTTTGATGATACTCTTATGGCAATCGAATCGGTGGCGATGGAATGCAGGAATCGTGGTATCACAATTGGAGATGAAGAAACTAACTTAATGAAGGATGATGTTGGCAAACTTTGTAAGGGGCATGATGGAAATGTTAAGGATTTCACGTTAGCGGCTCTTTCAGATATGTTAGTTCTTTTTAGGGCTGCCAAAAAATGTGAACCAACGACTAACAAGTCGGCAGATGATGCTGGATCATTTTCGAAGAGATTCCCAGAATTTGTCGCCACTGACCTTCCTGACAAAACCAAACTCAACAGCTGCATAAAAAAGGTTCAATACTATTTGGCTTTTGTCAATCAATAAATGAAACATTGTTTTGGCTAATTATGTATTTTTATTTAATTGTCTTTAATGTAATAGTGATTAATTTGTATTGACAACATATTTATGAGATTCTCTGTCACACACTGTGGCAGATTTTTTTTTGTTGATTTAAAATAGATGATAGAATGTGCAATACATGATCGAAATCTAAGTTATGTTACATTACGAATATAGTTGATCAATGAGAGTTAGGTAAACATCAGATATGTGGTGCTGAACGAAGATTTATTGTCGGGAAGTGAAAAAGTGCCAACCAAGGGAACCATTTAGATTTTTTTTTAATAATACCATTATATTCTTTAATTGCAAAAATAGAGATTCAAAGTTGTTCTCTTTGCAATATATAATTATTTAATTTCACCTACTCAATCGAAAGGATCACAAATTCCCTCGAAAATTGTAATTAATTGGTGCGTCCAGTTCGACCAAATAATTTGTAATTTGAGCAAATACTTTCTTGTGTGTTTGCAGTTGTAATTCGTTTTTACAGTTTACAGAAATGTAACTATTTTAATTGTATTATGAGCGCGATTTAACAGCACAAAAATATATTTCTTATTATCAAAAAATGAACATGATTACCGTCTAACTTTATTCAACACAAAAGTTTTCAAAAACATATTTTGTAAATGTTTATAATTTTAAGAAACTTTTTCAACTTTAATGAGGCAACAAGGAACGTATAATTCAACACCAATAATTGAATTTGATTTTTTTTTTTTGTTAAAAAACATTAACTTTTAAGATACAAACGAAACTTTTTGTTTTAGAATGAAATGATTGTGATTTGTGTTTTATTCTTTAAAAATCCGTTTTAAAAGAAATGTTTTTCGACCTTAACAATATACAAGATACAAAATGTAGTATATTTAAGTTTAACGATAGAATTAAAGAAATGATAACAAACAATTAAATCGATTATGAGATAATGAAAAAAAAAACATTTAACCTTGAAAATTTATACATTGGTAAATTAAATAATTATGTTATTTCTGAATAAAAAAAAGAAGGTGAATCTTTTTCGAATAACTTAATGCAACAATTCAAAGTATTAAATCATAAAATTAAAATAAATTAAGTCATTATATGAAAATTTCGAAAAACAGCACTTTAAGGTGGAAAACAAAACAGAAACAAAATTAAATTTATTAATTCCAAATAAAGGTATTATAAAACAGTAAAAAACTTTTTTCAAATATTTATATAAATATTTAGGTAAACAATAAAATTTTAAAATAAAGAAATAAATATTCCTTGCTTGATTATCTCAAAATCGAAAAAAAAATTTGTTTGACAAGAAAAAAACGTAAAGTAGTTTGGTTCACTATTAAACAAATTTTTGGCATTTAACTGAATAACACATTTTTTGTGGTTTTTCAGTAATAAATTTAAAAAATGTAAACCAAACATAAATCTACAACACACACACGCACACAAAAAAAACCTGAGAAATAAAAAGGCTGCAAAACAAAACAAACTACAATCATTCCATTTGAAAACTGTTAAACACGTTTTAACTGATTTAACGGTAATAAATATTAAATATAATGTTTAAATATAATAATATTATTGATTTTATTATTCTATAAAATAAGGCCGTATGCAATTGCTCCGTCCAATGGTAATTAAAAGGAGAAATCCATACATCGTTTCAGACATGTATTTTGTGTTTTTTCCTTATAATATTAAAGATTATCATTAATTTGTATCTTCTACTGTTAATTAAGTTCTTAACACTTTTTCTATTCAGTTATACAAAAAAAAAACGTCTTAGTTAGTCGGATGAGACTGTGATCTCGGTAGTTTAGGAGAGAAGAACGTCCTGACATTGATAGCCATCATTATTCACAGGAAAATTGTAAGTAGGACGAAGCGACACCATCAGTCCATGCATATTTGATGGGAATGTGCGGTTGTCGGCTATTTGTATGAGCAGAGTCTTTTTATTTGAAGTGAGAAAGGTACTTTGCGCATATTTCAAAAGTGTTTCCAGCTAAAGGAACGTTCCGTTTTTATTGTAAACATTAAGTTATGTACATATTATCGTCTGGTATGTATAGTACGCCGCATAACACTTTATCTTATGTGATACATTGAGAGAAGATGAATGGAGAATATTGCGGGGACGTGCCACTTGCGACGGTATTTCCATCGAAACAGGACGAAATTGAACGCTGAATAATTGATACGCGTTTCTTTAGTGTGGCTTTCATTGGTTTCGTATCTTGTCGTATGGTTGAACCGCCTGGCACAAATCTTGAGTGAGGATTTTGCCCCAGAGAATCACTGACCCCGTTTTAACAGTCACTTAGATGCGGACATCAAGTAGTTCAGACGATTAAAGTCTTATTTTATCTTTTAATTAAATTGAAATTAAATATCTCCAAGATTTGTGTAAAGAATTGATGAAAACTTAGAGATTTTACAATGTAATTTGTCAATTTTTACAGTAAATCCTTAAAATGTTAAATTGAGAATTGAAATACATTTAAAAAACGAGTGCTTGAAGTCTTATTTCATTATTCAATTGCCTTGGATTCAAGCAATTGAAGATCTTCACAGAATTTTAGTTTGGCGAAAATTTTGCGTTTTTACAAAGCAATTCAACTTTTTTCCTTGGAATCAGTTAATTCATACTGATTTGATGTCTTTATAAATCAAAAAAGCGTCTGAAGTCATCTTTAGGGATTAGAATGATAGTTTCACAAATAATTAGCGTTTTTACAAAGCAATTCGTCAAAATTTCTCGAAAAGTTGTTTAGAATCCTTTTAACGACATATTAAAAATTTGGAAGCAAAAGTTTTCACATTTTTACAGCAAAATAAGCTTATGGTATTGATTTGTCTGGGCATTGCCTATTCCAGATCACAAATTTGAACATGAAATGATTTAGTCACATTTAAAAAATATATTTTATATAAAGGAAATCGTGCGACAGAAGCGATTATTTATTAATTAGGTTAATCGCTTAATTTTTCAAAATTTCAACAAATGATCATGCAAATTACCGATTATTATCGACATTTTGTAGGAAATTGTAAAAAGCCACACCGATTTTGTTCGGCATTTTTTGTCTGAAGTCATTACAAATTAATTGCGATGCCAGACTTCGTCTAATGTACAAAACTTAAGCATTTAATTATTTAAAACAAAACAATAATTAGCTAATTAATTATAGAAACATACTAAAGCGAAAACAAGAGTTTTTTTTTAATAATTGGCGCAGACGAAACACAAAGATGGTGGGAAGAAACATCAACGTTACAACGTTTAAAGCTTCTTGTTGGCCCGATCTCAGCTTTTTTGGGCATTCACCTCGATGCGCTTTTTCAGCAGATTGAACGTCTGCGTCATGGCGCGCATCTGATAGCGCAACGAGCTCGTCATCTCCTTTTGCAATTGTTGCACTTCTTGGATGTCTTTGCGTAAATTTTGATATTCATTTTTTACCTCAGTCATTGATTCGAGCAGCTCCATCACACAGGCGTCGTCCACTTCGTCACCGCCGCCACCCTCCAACGTGCTGTTGTACAGGTGGCGTTCCACATCAATAAGTCGCGATGTAAACACATCCAATTGGTCACCAGTGTTCTTTACCTGTGAATTTCATTTTTTTTTTTTTACCCGCTTTTAAATGTTTTCTTTGACACTTGCGATTGGCGCTTATCACTCACCGAATTCTCCAGCAACTGCAAATCCTGATTCATGCTGGTGTTCATTGCTTTTCTTCTGGTCTTTGTTAGAGGTTGAAAATGATAAAAAGGACACTATTCAGGCTGCAGAAGCTAATGTGTAGAAGATTAAAATAGATTGGTAAGTTTTTTTTGCGATGGCACTTTGCTTCAGCTGGGATTGCTGAAGATGCTGCGTCGTGACGCTCGCTTGTAACACTTTGATACGTACGTGGGTGACGTTTTGTCTTTATATTGCTGCGGATGAAAATATATAGTCGTAAATCAGGACTTTTTGCGCAACATCAAATAAATTGCGTGGATGCTGGGATGTGGGTCGAAGGTGCGCGCGTTACAAGAAGTCGGTTGAGATTATTCAAAACAATTTTGACGTCTTGTAATTTGTATAGGTTTATATATAATGTAATGCTTGCAAAAATTCGAAATAACAAATATTTTAAATTTATATTACCTTATATTTTATTTCTTTTAAATTATATTAATAATAACGATAATATTTTATTAATGAAAATCAAATATTTTTATAATTCTCTAAGATATTTCGAAAATTCATCTTGACAATGAGATACACATATATAATATATGTATTGATTATTAGCCACTAGAGCCTGGACAAAGTGTTTTCGTTTTGTGTGTGGGCAGGAACCATCCAGCAAATTTTCCAAGTGAAAGAATAAGAACGGATTTAAAGAAAATGGTGTAATCGTGTACACTTGTTGATTAAATATAACTATTAGAGTGATTCGAATTAGAAAGGAAAACATAGGTTCAGTAATCATTATGAGGAAGAATTCGTACAGCAGCACGACGTCGTTGCGTAGCCAACGGATGCTCCTAAGTTCGCACAGCTCAACGAATCAGTCATCTGTGGCGAACACCAGCACCACAAGTACCACAAGCACCTCCAGCACCACCAGTCCTTCGCCCGGCTCTCTAATCCAACTAAGTCTGGATTTTACGCCGTTTGAAACAATTCATCAATGGAAACGTATGCTGGAGTGTGATGAGTTTGTCGGCGCCAGGTAGAGCTATTGATTTTTGATAAGTAGAAAAAAATACAGCCCACGCAAAATAAAAAATTCACACCCTGACACGAGTTGTTGTTGCTTCCAATTACCATTAGTATGAATATTTAATCGACAGACGCAGCAAACACACCGTTGTCGCCTACAAGGAGGCGATTTACGTGTTTGGCGGTGACAATGGCAAGAGCATGTTGAACGACTTGATACGGTTCGATGTGAAAGACAAGTCATGGTGTCGCGCTGTTACCACTGGAGCTCCACCGGCGCCACGATACCATCACTCTGCTGTTATTCATGGTAACAGCATGTTTGTGTTTGGCGGCTACACCGGTGACATTCACTCGAACTCGAATCTCACCAATAGGAATGATCTATTTGAGTACAAGTTCCAAGGACAAGGACAGTGGCTTGAGTGGAAGTTTAGTGGCAGGTAAGTTGAAACATTTAAAACGCTAAAATGTTTTTTGCTATCACTTTTTTATTGACCAGAACACCAGTTGCACGCTCAGCTCATGGCGCCGCAGTTTACGACAACAAACTGTGGATTTACGCTGGCTACGATGGCAATGCCAGACTCAACGACATGTGGACAATCCCATTGACTGGTGATGTCCGTCAATGGGAGGAAATCGAACAAAAGGGTGATCGGCCACCGACTTGCTGCAATTTTCCTGTGGCAGTGGCGCGTGACAGCATGTACGTGTTCTCTGGGCAGAGTGGCCTACAGATTACCAATGCTCTGTTTGAATTCAATTTTAAAAATAAGACATGGAGTCGCATTTCCAATGAATTCATTTTACGTGGAGCACCACCACCTCCAGCACGTCGCTACGGTCACACCATGGTGCATCATGATCGATTCTTGTACGTTTTTGGAGGATCTGCGGATTCAACATTGCCCAATGACTTGCACTGTTATGATTTGGATTCGCAAGTTTGGTCTGTTATTCAGCCAGAGCCGGACTCGCAGATACCAACTGGCCGGGTGTTTCATGCTTCGGCTGTAATTGGAAATGCCATGTACATTTTTGGTGGAACTGTTGATAACAATGTTCGTAGTGGTGACATGTATCGCTTCCAGGTAAGAATTATTAGACTTTTTACATCAACAAATGATCAAAATCAATTTTTTTTTAAACCTTCAGTTTTCTACTTATCCTCGTTGCACACTTCACGACGATCTTGGCAAATTTTTGGCTGAGCGTCAATTTTGCGACGTCCAATTTATTGTTGGCATTGAAGAAATCAAAATCTCTGCACACATCGCTGT
This sequence comes from Sylvicola fuscatus, assembly GCA_026546915.1. Taxonomy (NCBI): domain Eukaryota; kingdom Metazoa; phylum Arthropoda; class Insecta; order Diptera; family Anisopodidae; genus Sylvicola; species Sylvicola fuscatus. The sequence goes on from JANSTS010013011.1 coordinate 19,120, forward strand.
CATTGCAGCCCGATCCACTTTTTTAAAAGAGAAAATATTGTAAATTCGAATATTTTTGACGCAGAATAACGGTATATGTGATTTAATAAAAAACTGTTTTATTAGGGATGCAAGAGAAGCTAGAAACCAGCATTTTGAGAAACTGTTTGGTACCATTGAAGTTCCATTTGCCGATCGTCCACTTCTTGAAGTCAGACTTCCTACAGCTGTTCCAGAAGCGTTTGATATGGTCCTGAACTACATTTACACTGACAGGATCGAATGTGAGTATTTTTAATTCACTAAAAATTGGTTTGGTTTAATAAATCATTTATATTCTAGTCAAAGACCCAAACAACAATAAAAATGTTATCCTTATGATGGATATCTACCAGCTGGCTGTTCAGTATCTCATTCCACGCCTAGAACAAGTCTGCATTCAGTATTTAGAGTTCAAGATATCCAAGTCAAATGTTTTGAATGCTCTTTTCAACTCTGACAAAATGAAGTAATTTGTTTCCATATGTTTTCTTGATAACATTAAGATGACCAAACCTCTATTCCAGTCTCACGTTAGTAAAGGAATATTGCCTTGGATTTATAGTCAAGGAAGATAATTATTCCGATATTGTGATGTCAGATGACTTTGTTGACGTACAAAAGCCGTTAATGGTGGAGATCATTCGAAAAAGGATTGTTCCTGGAAAATGCTCATCTGAAATTCGCGTCGACAAAGCTGTTGGTTAGTCATTACACTGGAATTTAATCAGCAAATTCTAAATATTTTTATTTTAGGAACTACTCTTGAGAATGACATGGCAGTATTTCTAAAGTCTGGTGGAAAAGATTTTTGTGACATCAACCTCATTCTGGATGGTCATGTAATTCCAGCGCATAAATCCATTCTGTCAGCACGCTGCACCTACTTCCAAGCAATGTTCCGATCATTTATGCCACCTGACAACACAGTTAATGTAAGTGTATTACATAAAATCCCTATCATTTATTAAATTCATTCAAAATTCGTCCATAAAAGATCCAGATTGGGGACATTTCGCCGTCACGCGAAGCATTCTACTCGTTACTGCGATACATTTACTACGGCGACACCAAAATGCCGCCAGAGGACTCGCTGTACTTGTTCCAAGCGCCGTGCTTCTATGGCTTCACCAATCACCGGTTGCAGGCATTTTGCAAGCACAATCTTGAACACAACATCACCTTTGAGAATGTCCTCCAAATACTGGAAGCGTCCGATCGCATGAATGTGCCAGACATCAAGAACTATGCCCTGCGCATGATTGTGCATGACTTTTCGCAGGTAGCTCGTTTGCCAAAGATGCGCCTGCTGAGTCGCGATCTGCTGCTGGACGTGATAGAGTCTATCGGCGACGTGCTGGGAGAGTTCCGCATGTTGGCCGATGTCACGTCCATGAATATCCGTAGTGATATTTGAAAATTAGCATTTCTTCAACCGGTTCTCAGCATTTTGTTAGCTTGGGTGCGGACTAATGATGTCCAGTAGCTCCGGCTATGGAAAAATTGTTTCCAAATCAATTCTCTGTGTTGTTTTTATGTTTTTATTTATGATTTATGCATAACAATTGCGCCAAAATATGATGATAAATTCATAGAACTAAAAGAAGTAAACAATTTCTGCCAAAAACTTTTAATAGTTATTAATAGTTATCACTGCCGAGCATAGATAATACAATAAATCATAAATGCATAGCGGGTGTTCTTATGTAATTTTTGCGGGTTTAGTGCGCACAGTTTTGGTGTAATTTATGCACAATTAGTATTATTTTTATGTTGCAATTGAGAAATGAGAAGGATGAAGAAAATGAATGAACGTCGACGGCAAATGTGGAGTGAATATTATGTTGAATAGAAATAATGTTATTGTGATAATAATTTAAAGTTGTTTCCGTTAAAATTCCGTTGAATTAATTTTAATTTTCAAATTTTATGGTAGCGTACCATTTTTTTGAAAAAGTAAGTGATTATTGGACTGATGTTGACAGCTCTTTTTTAGTATATTTAGTAAATATATTTAGCTATTAGTAGCATAATTGTATAATATAATCAAGCTCACACAAAAAATTATGTTATTTTACAAAAGCAAAACTACAACAATGATGGTTATTTTTAAGTCATTTTTATTACCAAATAAATATTTAATTGAAATAATATGTATATTGAATTATAAATGTTCAAATGTTGTAATGAAACATATAAATTCTATAAATAAATTTAAATGTTTAAACTAATTGATAAATTAATTGAAAAAAAATCTTTACTACAACAACATTTAAAGTACCAACAGAATAGAATCAAAACATGTCTGAAATAGGAGTGAAATTTTCTTTAAAAACAATATTTTCTCAAAAAAAAATTCATGGCAGTGAAGAAAATTAACCTCCAGGTTAATTAAATGGTTTTTCTTAAAGGAAAAATGTTCAAGGACCTCAAATTTTGACATTCAAATGTTTTCAAGTTCTCGAGACCAGTTTTGTACTTTAAATTTTACAGTTATGTTGTGGATGCATTTGCATATTTTTCTGCATACCGAAAATATGTTTAAAATGCATGGTTTCACTACAGAGAAACAGTTTCCTATTTTTTTTTTTTTTTTTTTTGGAAATGTTCTGATTTACGAAGGACTATCGTACTTGTTAGGAATATTAAAAAAAATTGGATTCTGCAGGATTTATTGCTTGTCGAAAAAAAAGTTGCGGCGCCAACTTTTGTCGAAAAAAATATAAAAATGACCTTCAGAGAAAATCGAAAATATCTGTTTTGGATGATCCATCTTAAGTAATGTTCAAAATTCAATATAGATTGAAAAAATTAGAAAATTATTTTTATTTCAGCAATAAAATTGCCTATTTTATTAGAAAAAAAATCTTTATCGATATATTTTGCCATTTATATACTCTAAAAGTGTAACTTTCGATATACAACTTTCCCTAAATATATACGTACATGTGTAATTTGTATTGCATTTCAAAACCTAAAAACTACATAATATGACGCATTTGCTTGAAAATCTGCATTAAACCTCTTCTTTTGTTAAATTGTTTCTTATTCGATTGCAGCTGAGAAGTAATAAGTATCTTTCTTATTCGGTAACTATTGAGGCACTTTTCCATTAATATTTGTATCATCGTCAACATGTTTACTTAAATAATTTGCATTCATTTTAAGTATAGTTGCTACTCCAATAGAAGTATTTTCTTGTTAAATATATAAATTTTATTGCTTTTAAATATTTGTTGTTTCTTTTTTTTTTTGATTAAAGTGTTAACAATACGCTACAAGTCAGTCCTTGTAGCAGGAGTGTTAACGGAATCGTTTGGATTATGGACTAAAAATGTTGCCATATGTCAACATTAAAGTTAAAAGATTATCTCTTTTCGGACAAGACACTTGTTTCTGATGAGTTTAATATTTAAGATGTAAAATTAATTTACTGGTGGTTAGTATTGGGAGATGATTTGAACATTTACATCTTCCCAATACTAAGCTCCTGTACTATATGGTCAACAAAATGAAAACGTTTATGTTTTAAGATATTTTGCCAGTGCAATTAAAGTCTTTTGTTTGAATTTTATATTCTTGGACTTTAAGGACATTTACAGGTTCAATTTGTTGAGCTTATAATTTTTTTTTGTAACAAAAAAAGGTTTGTTAAATATTACAAATTTTAAAACAGGATTTTTTAAACATAATTTCAAATCACAAAAAAACTCTTTAATGAGTCTTAAGATTGACAAAAAATTTACAAAACAAATGGAAGATAATAAAACATAGTATTTGGTTTCTCAGTGCCAAGCTTTGGCATTCAAAAGCACCCAAATTGTCAATCACATCAAACGATATATACGAAATTCCTGTCTTAAAAGATAATATTCGTAAAACGGTAGGAAATGAACAAAAGGACATCACATAAAAATGTGTCAAAAAATGATTTTTTAGCTGCAATTCCTTTAAAAAATCTTCCCTACTTTATCGCGATTGATAAATATAAATATACATCTTGTTGGAACGCAGCACAGCCCCTTAAATTACTCTAACATAGAACTTACAATTGTACAGAAGACATGATAAAAACTACATACCAGAAATACTTAAACATAGCCTTAAATTCTATTGGTTGATTCTTTTTTGTACTCGGTTCCGTGTTTGTACAGCCGGCTTCCCGGGATTCCATGCATTGCTTCGCGTCGACGTTACCGACTTGGACAGCCGCCGCTTCTTCTCCAGCACCGCCTTACCTGCCAATGATGAGGTGACGGATGTCTTCTTGATAACAACGCTAACATTAGCACGAATGAAACCGCGATTGGTACGCAGCCTTTGCAGCTTCGCGTTTTTTACCACCAGCTGCTTTGATTTGTCTTGTTTATTTGGACGATTCGGTGCTGATTTACTGATCTTTTTGGGCTCCTTCATATTGAGGCTGTTGCGTGCGCGTAGCGTCCTGTGACCACTGCCAGTCACATTATTGGATGAGGCCGCCGGTGGTGATGACGATGTAGCTGGTCGGGTGCGTAAGCAACGCGAATTAATTAGATTCTCGTCGACAACAGCGTCGGCCGAGTGATAGCCGCGACGAAGTTTAGCTTCTTTTCGCTTTTGATTGCTCTCAATTAGCGACTCTTGCAGCGACCGATTGGCATCATTTGAACGGGTGACGCGTCGCTCGATCACAGTTACAGGATTCGGTTGCACTTTGTTTGATTTGCACTCACTATTTGAAACACTGGACGTTATTTCGTTTATTTGAATGCTGTCCTTCACCCAAGACGATGCTTGGATGCTTAGTGTATCTGGACTTGGCGCTGCAATAACTGGCTGCTCCAACTTTATGCTTGGCGCATTTGAGGACAGCTCTTCGAGCTCGTAAACTAACGACTCATCTGTTGGTGCAACGACTGCAATTGGTGGCTCGTACATGCCCACGCTTATGCAGTGCGGCGGCGACAAGTCGTCCACTGGACTCGTCGTGCACTGCAGCTTGATTAAGCTGCTTGTGATTCGGTCGTACTGCGGCTGCATAAATGGTTGAATCTGTTGATAGTCGGAATTATTGAATGAACTTACAACCATTGTCTCCTCACCGCCACAAGAACTAACCATATCACGTTCGTTCTGTTCACTGCGCGTCTCCAGTCTGGTCAACGAGTACGTGTCTCTTTGCAATTGACTATATTCTGACTCGGCTGAACTGTTTGGCAAGCCATAGTCTTCCTCGGCTAGACCTAATGGATAATAGACAACGTCGGAATTGTATGGGCATTCCAGTAAAGATTTATACGGTTCAGTGAAGAGGCTACTCTCCGTGCCGAACATCAATGGATTCGGTGGATATTCAACGACAAGATTACGCTTCATGCAATCTCCGGCCTCTAGACTCTCGCCATCGCTGGCCGTGTTGTTTGCCACTGGGCTCGAGCACTCCTCTTTGGTAGCAATTTCATATCGCGTCATTACGGCCAATCCGCTAGTGGGCATTGGCATGTCATCCAGTTCGACGGTCTTTCTCAGATTGTGATCGAATATTGTAAAGTTCTTCTCCTCGGTGAATTTATTCTCGACTGCCGGCATTGGAGGCGCCACCTCGGCATATGGATCAAATCGTTGATTGACCTTCTTTGAGTAACATGTCAGTACATCTTTCTTGGGCGGTCCAGGTGGGTCTACCATTATAACAACGGCTGATGTATTATCTGCACGCATTCGGGTGTGACACCATCGCTCCAGAGCATTGTCCACCAGACTTTTGCTGGGATTTGTCCAAACGCCACCTTCATAGAAGTTTTTATGGTTCATTTGATCAGCGTAACGAACTATTTCAACGGATGAGTTGGCCGACAGAACATTCCAAACACCATCACTGGCGAAAATCAAGCATCTAACGAAGAACCAAACATGTAAGTTAATATTTCAAAGAAAACAAATCTAGAAAAATACCTGAACTTTTTAGGATCAATATTAATGACGCGACAATCCGGATCAGGACTGACAACAAATCGATTTGTTGTGGCATTATAACTCCAAAGATCACCCAAACTTCGAGCCACAGCCAAAAATGGTATTTCATCGATGGCTGTACTGCGACGAACCGGACCTTTATGGCCGATTCGTGGACGATTCCATACAACACGCGGTACTCCAGATTTGGCTACAACTTTGCCGCCAGCTCGATGGATTCTCTCTTTTTCTTGTGGACTTTCCGGCTTGTGATCAACTGTGAGTGACTTGGCGCGCCAGTATTTGTCGTGTTCTTCTTGATAGCCAAGGACTATGGCGGAATCACCGACGTGACCTAAATATATTTTGCCGTTTCGAATGAACGCCACACTGGCTGTGGTGCCAGCTGTGCTGGGAAGTCCAGTGGCTGTTTTTGGCCATTTTCCTGTAATTACAGAAATTATGGATTTGTTAATACAAGTACAGCGCATGCGTTGGGCTTGACATGTGGGAGCTGACGCATAAGGGAACGCCAATAATCAAAACAAAAACAAATTCGAAAGTGTGGCCTCGCACCAATGAATACCAGCTTCTGATGTATTGGTGTCGATGTATAGCTCAATGAATTTGTATTGGATGGTAATTGCCATTCCACCAAAACTCCCCACACTCGGCGCTTAACCCATTTTTATTTGAGATCTATCATTAAGATATGGCATTCAGATATATATAATATGAGCCAGGACATTTGGTACTCGTTCCCATTAAATTCGTTCAGTTACATAAAATTTGACCTTTGCACAATAAAAAATACTATGGTCCAATTCCAATGACCTTTACCAATCACCCAACCACTATTTTTACTTAATCACTGGTCGATATTTACCATGTTCCCGCCACATAGCTTCGTGTGTGCTGATGTATCCCTGACGAATGGCCACCAAAACATCTTCATCGTTGTCCGACCAGAACTTTGGTGAGCCGACAATTTTGCTCATGAGGTGCTCCTTGGCGAAAGCAGCCGCTTCATTGCCGCCATGGCCATCAAAGATGCCAAAGAATGCATATTCAAGTTCGGTTTCGTCGCGTGTGGGCTGATAGGCCACCGAAAAGTAGTCCTCCATGTATTTGCGTCCGCCCTGGCTGCAGTGGCCAGTGACGCGTAAGTTAACACGGATTGAGGATGCCATGTAGGCTTCGTTTTGGTTGTTTAAAATAATAACTTAAAAAAATTAACTATGTTTTGTATAGGTACACTTGTTTCTTTGTTTGTTTGTATGTGTTTACAAATCCGATGTTGCATGTGTGTGCGCGTGGGATTTCTGGCAATTATATTCTGAAGGCAAGCCAATTATTCAATTTTCATTTTTCTTTTTTCAGCGTCAGCTAGCTGTTTTCGCACATGTTTTCGATCGTTAACTGAAACATAAGTTCACAAATAATCAACATTAAAACGCATTAACTTAACAAAATGATTTGTACACGATAAACTCGAAGCATTTAAAAATTGCTATCGAGGAACACAATTCACAACATAGAGAGTTGGTAATTTTCCACAAAATGGCGTGGTGAGTACTGAGTAGAGAAACCAATGACAGCTTGCGTGTTTTTACATGTTCACACGAAACCAGTGTCGGCGGGATGCAATTTTATTTTTTTTGATTAAAACATATTATTAATTCTACAAATCTAAATTTTATTGAAAATATGTATTTTTTGGAAACAAATTGTTTGAATTTTTGTTTTTTAGGGATTTTTTACAAATTTAAATTAATTTGGCTGCGTTTGTTTTCTTTTGTTACGCTCGTAAAATGAAACGTCAAACCTATTCAGCTATTCAGCAGTTATAATCTGTCGCGAAAATTTGAGGAAATATTTGTGGCTCCTACTAATTGTTTCGTCTTGTGCAATTTTTTGTAATTTAATCCGTTTAATTTCGTAAAAATACAAACAGTCTTGTTGTAATTAACTACCAGGCATGTTTAAAACTACATTTAAACCCAGATAAAGTAGCAAAGTGCTTCGTTAAATCAACATAACCAAAAAAAAACCCTGCGCCGCCACCATGTCAACATCATGGAATAGCGTTGGCGGCAGTGAATCTGGAATACTACGGAAAACCACCCCTAAGCCATTCGTTGTGGAAAATCGGGAGGACCTGCTGGTGTTCGGCTATGCCTGCAAAATCTTTCGCGACGACGAAAAAGCCATTCATGTTGATCAGGGCAAACACCTTATACCTTGGATGGGAGATAATTCTCACAAAATTGACAGGTTAATACCACATAAATAACTAATTAAGATTTCTACAATATTATTGTATCTCAAGACTTTTTAAAGACTTTCTAGTTGAACACAAAAAGTATGACATAAAAAAACAATATGCGAGAAATAAAACTAATGTCCCACAGCTTCGTAAATTGAGAGATCAATTTTTTATCAAAAATAAGTAAATGAACAAAAAAAAAAGAAATAAACCAAAACCGAAAAAAATGATTGCGAGTGCATCGATGAAAATGGGGGATAGGCGAGATAGAAAATATATCAATACAGTATAGATCCTCAAACGTGGAAAAGTCATCGCCACCGTCAGCATGAAGTGCATTGGATTGTTATAGGAGTCTTGCAAGGTACAAGGTGTCCTGTTGGTATGTATGAACAATTAAGAACATCACTAATATTTAATATGCTTTTCTTTTAGCCCAGGTTTTCTTCTAATTATGTTTCCAATTTTATTATGTTATGTTTTATTTTTCTTTATTCAAGTTAGGTGAAAAATAGTCCTTTCCTATGAAAAAGGACAATCGTTTCTTTAAAACAAAAATATATCTCAAAAACAAATCTTCCAAAGATTTCCTAAACCTCGTCAAAATGCCCTGAATAACAAAAGTCTCTTCGACATTTAATTAGGTACGATGTTCGTGCCACATTAAGCGACCTCAGCCAGTACGAGCCCCCACCTGGAGGATACAGCAATCGCACTGAATACCTGTCTGCTGCTGAACAACGTGCTGAGCAACTTTGTGAAGAAGAACGCTACTTTAGCCTGTTTAGCCATGAAGTGGACGAAGAAATCTATCAAGGTATTTTTTAGAAGATCTCAAAATATTACACTTACTAATACAAAACATACAGAAGAAGATTTGAAGCGTTTGCATCAGAGTCGCAGTGGTACTTATGGACAAGTGGCATTTAATTATGATGCACCGACGGATGCCCCAAAAGTGGGGCCAGAACAGGAAAAGGACGAAGAACAAGATGAACCGTTTGAACCTCCTAAAAATTTTGATATTCCTGCAGACATTGATTTGGTAATTTTTGTTGTAATTTCTTGAACTTTATTTTGGCTCATTATAATCATATCATTTAGCCGGAGACAATGAAACTTCATGCAATCATTGAGAAGACCGCCAGATTCATTGCCCAGCAAGGAATGCAAATGGAGATTCTGATTAAAGCAAAACAATCTAACAATCCTCAATTTGAGTTTCTGAATCAAAAGAATCGACTTAATAGATACTACAAGCATATGCTAGGCGCTATCAAGGCGGGCCTCTACGTTACTGAAGAGGAATCATCTTCTATTTCGGCGGAAGATTCTGAAAATACGCAAGACTCAACTACCTCATTACCGCCGGTTATGCAGCAAATTGTGATACCAACTATTAAATATAAGCCGTCTGCAGATTGTGCGTACACTCAGCTGATTAGCAAAATTAAAGGAGTTCCACTTCCTGCTATTGACTCGGACGCGTCACGAGATTCAGAATCCCCAGGGTGTGTACAATTACTTTGAAATGGTCGATTGTTGTGTTTTAATTTTAATGCAAATTATCTTTTCAGTGTATCTTGGATGCAACCAGTTCAATCTGCTTCAACTACAACAATTACGGATATCCTTCAGCCAACTGTTGCGAAACAACTCGAAGCTAAACTACAATCGCAAGCTGACGGGGGAGTTGTTGTCAATAAGATTTCTACGGGATTAATGCTAGCACAATATTACAATTCAGATTCTGAAACTGAACAGGAGTCAGATGAAGAGGATAAAAATGCTACCAACTCGGTTCCTGTTGTTCCAAAAAGAATTCTGGAATATGGTAATTATCTTGATTTTTTCCGATTTAACCGGTTCAAGAGTCTATAAAATTTGTAATTATTAATTTGCAGATTCTACTTTACCACCAACTGAGCTTCAAAACATAATTGACAAAACAGCTGCTTATGTAATTAAGAACGGAAAGGAGTTTGAAGATACTTTGCGTATGAAAAAAAATGAAAAATTCTCGTTTTTGGACGAAGGAAGTGAATTTTATCGATATTATCGATATAAAGTGACTGGACAATTATTAAAAATTCCGACGCCACAGCCGATAAAATCTGTTTCACCACCGAAACCCAAAATTATAAGTAAGTATCCACGATTAACTTGAAACAACAAAAACAAAATTTCGACAAAACTTAACAGCAATTTCCATGAACTTAGCACCTGTATCGTTTTGCATCAAAACTAAGGAGGAACCGGTAGTGCCAATTAAAGCAGCTTTGCCACAAGAGCCAAGCAGCGACGAGGACGAGAAAAATCACAAAGCCGAAGTAAAGCCAGCAGATTTTCCAGAAATAAAATCACCAGCCAAATTAAATGGTGACAATCACCCTGTGGCTGTTCCGGTACCTAAAGAAAACTCCGCCATCGATACGTCGATTGATAAATTTAGAGATAATCTATTAGAATCGGAAAGCTTGGAGAAAAAGGAGGCGCGAAGAGGTTAATTCATAATAATTGTTTCATTTATAAGTGGTTTTTGTATGTTTGTTTTTGCAGCTGAGGAGAAAGTTAAGGATAAATTGGCTCAAATGGCTCGTGAAAAACTGGGAATGATTTCCAAGGAAAAGCAGTTGCAGTTGGAGCGCAAGAAAAGAGCGATGGCTTTTCTTAATCAAATAAAAAGTGAGTACAATCTAAATCTAATGAATTTTCAACGAATTTTTTAATTAAATTATTTTAATTAGGACCATCCATCGAAGAACATTCTACCCCAACTTCTTCAGCAGTACCGGAACTAAATACTTTAGCTCCGTCAAGTGTGCCAGTTGTGGATATAAGCGAGGAAATCCAACATGTTCATGGCTCTGATTCAGATTCTACACAGCCGCCACACGAAAAGGAAAATAATAAAGTTCATCAGAATGGACGTGATAACAGCGGCGATTCAAGAGACAAAAACGTGAGAGGACGACGTAGAACGCGTTCAAGGTCGAGATCAAGATCTCGTTCAAGGTACATAATTTTTTTTTTCTATTTGTATTTCTGAGTTATATGTTTCAAAATCACTAGTCTGAATTTGAGCGTTTTTACCATTTCTTACAAAATTGGTTCAAAGATCTGGAATTAAAATAACCATTTGGCTCTTTTTGTTTCAAAAGAAAATCGTCTTCACGTAAGCACAAAAAGAAGAAGAGCAAACATAGTCACAGCAAGAAGAAATCAAAGAAACGTTCGCGCAGTAAATCGCGCTCAAAAGCACCCAGTGAATGTCATATAAAGCGCAGTCGCAGCCGCAGTCGAAGCCATAGTGATGACGGCCGGAAGCGACAGAAGAAGTCCCATAAAAGTAAAACAAGATCCAGGGATGATTGATGAGGGATTATTTCATCTACTTACAATTTACTGACAACGAATGGAATAAAATGATTCTTTAAAAAATTAAAAACACATTTTTTTCAATTTTAAATTGCCCGATTTATGTAAAATCCTATTCATTGTCTTAGATCATTTTCTTAGGTCACTTAATTCAAGATAAAATGAACATTTTTAAAGAATATGTTTTAAGAGGAGAATTTAAACAAAAATTTTACAAATAAATTCACAAAAAATCGTAGCAAATTTGACAAAAAAAAAGTTTGACCTTGTAAATTATTATGTAGTTTAAATTTCTGGATGTGCGCACAAGATTGCCAAGTACGTAAGTGTAGAATCGATTATAAGTTGTGAAAATACTCTGAGTTATTTATCATTAATCTAATTTAAATAATTAAATCAAAATATTTGTTGATTACATTTCGCAAAAGGTCGCCAATCGATACCAATACGCATTATTTAATAAGAATATCAATAACAAGGGACAATACGAAATACCTGTTTTTTTCTTCTGAAAGACGTTAAAACTCAAATAATTCTTTTTTCCTTACCTTGAATTGAAAAGTAGTAACGAAAAAGAAATTCAAAGTCACTAATAAAATGTAGAAGATAATTAAAAGCGCCATGTCACTTTTCCCAAAAAGCCGTCAATGCATCAGAAAACGTGATGGCAAGGGTCGCGCTGATAACTGAAACCCAAATCATCCATTTATTTCAGACGTCCGTTTACTGTGATAATCAGTAAACTAAATTAACTTTATTAAGTGTTGAATCTGCGGTTCGTGCTCATTCCGCTAATTATACTCGAGCTGAAAGGAGCTGTTCAAAGAAAAGTTTTCGTTAAAGTCGTTTGATATTTTAAGTCAAAATGAGGTTGATTGATACAGTAAGTTGTCCTAGAAAAATTGGTTTGTGAGAAAATTCTTATTTTTGGTTGTGAATTAAGGGTTCCGTCAATATAATTGATCCTTCGGAGTTGCTTCGTCCAGAGCCAGAGTTTGCTGAAAAGGAGTTAAGTAAATTTCGGGACTATTCCATCGATGACAGTGATCCTCTGAAGGAACGGGTTAGACGCACTTATCGCCAGATGCATCTGAATCAAACCGTGGAGTTTGTCAAAAGTAAGTTAATTGATTAATCTGACTTGAGTGGTACTGTGAAGTTAATCAACTTAATCATCTTAATCATCTTATTTGTTTTCATTGAATTTAATTTGATTCAATTTTATTTAAACTCGCGATACTTAAACGAGATTAATGTGGGAATGTAAAAATATGTGCGAACGGGGTAAACTAGGGAAAATTCGAACAAATGTAAAATCCGTATTGGATTAAGCTTTCATAATTTACTAAAATCATCTTTCGACCTTGAATTAAACATTCTGACAAATAAACAATTTTTTTTTAATTCACAAAATTTCTCGATGCGCAAAATATTAACCTGATAATAGGTAAACATGCGATAACAATAATTTATTATGACAATAATTGCACCAAATGATTGAGTTTATCAATTTATTTAATCTTTAAACTGAATTTCAATCTTAAGCATTTATTGCATTGGTAGTAGCCAACAGTTTTGTTTACTGATTAATAAATGATAAGATAAAATATTTTTGGAATTGTACACAAAATAGCTAATTGACCATAAACTTGATTATCGCGAGAGATGATTTGTTTTAAATAATACGCAATTCATAATCGAATTTAGAGCAAGTCGTCATTTATCAATTATTTCATAATTTGAATGATAATTCTAATTCTTCATATCATATTCATTACGTTAAATGTAGTGAAAAGGAAAAATCTTCATTTAAGGAAACAAAACATTTTCTTACAAATATTCTGTTTCTATGAATAGAAATTTATTTTTGGATAATTTGGTCGCAAAAAACACATTTCTGCTACTTTATTTTCCTATTTTTTGGATTTGATAATCGCCCGCTTAAACTAATTGACGGATTTTTGTGTTATCATGAAAGAGATGACCTGAATCCGGGATAATGGCATAAACTCAAAGGCCGGAAACAATTAGAGAATTTATTTAGATTATCATGTGTGACACAAATAGGATTCTCAGGATCGTGTTAAATATAAAACGTGATTTCAATCGGTTAATTATTGACGACAAGAACACACTTTCTTAAAAAAACGACGGCCCGAGGTCATCGAATCAATGATAAGAGATTCGCATAATTTTTGGTGTCTCATTAAAACTGCTCCCATATACTTATCTCCCTCATAAACAATAAAAGACAATTTTCTGCCAACAAAGCCAAAAATCTCTTAATAAATTCTACAAAAAAACAAAACTCAATTGCAGGTCGTCACGCTGAATGGCTTCAATTTAATCACTTTGAGGCGACAATTCGCGAAGCACTCGAAAAGCTGAATGACCTTGTAGATGAGTCTGATCCAGATATCGATCTGCCCAACATAATTCACGCCTTCCAGGCGGCGGAGCGGGCGCGTGAGGAATTCCCAGAGTTGGATTGGCTCCATTTGACGGCGCTAATTCACGACCTCGGCAAGGTGATGGCGTTTTATGGTGAGCCACAGTGGGCCGTTGTTGGGGATACGTTTCCAGTGGGGTGTTTTTGGGCGGATAATATTGTCTATCGTGACGACAGCTTCAAGGGAAATGCTGACGAATTTAATGAGCGTTACAAGTAACTTTACTGATTTTTTTTTGAGACATTTTTCTTAATTGATTTTATTGGTTTGCAGCACAAAGTATGGAATGTACAAGCCAAATTGTGGCGTGGAAAATATTATGATGTCTTGGGGACATGATGAATATATGTATCGAGTTCTGAAGCACAACAAATCAACTCTTCCGGATATGGCATGCAACATTATTCGGTTCCATTCATTTTATCCGTGGCACAGCAGCGGCGAGTACAGCCATTTGTGCAAGGAGGGCGATGAAGAGATCATGAAGTGGGTGAACATCTTCAACAGATATGATTTGTACACAAAATGCGAAACCGTTCCGGATATTGAAACTCTTTGGCCATATTATCAAGGTCTTATTGATAAATACCTTCCAGGAATTGTTCAGTTCTAAGGGGTTTAATGATGCCAATATTTTGTACATAATTTTAGGATAATAACCTTGGATTTGGTATTATTTAAGGAGAAAAACTATTATTGTTTATTAATGATAATAAAGTAAATATGACATTAAAATAAAGAAATTTTACTAGAACAAGAACAAATTTGGGATGAAATACTTAAATATTCATGATTATTAAAGAAAAATCGCCTAAATGTATTCATTATGAGAGTAGCGTTTAAAAATTCCGCCAAAAACTCGACTTCAGCTAAGCTGATAACAGTCTAAAAATGAATTCAGCAATGACAATTACTGACAGTTACGAAACTTGGCAACAATGCAATCGCTGCACCAAGCAATTTACTTTCATAATTGCAGTTGAAACGCGAGTGAAGTGACCTTTTGATTAAAGTTAGATCTGCGATAAGTTCGGTACTGTCCAGATGCTCTCAACTGCTGGTGTCGTTCTGAAAATGTAAAATGCAACAAGGACACTAATTCAAAATACAATCCATCCAACGATGGGAACATTGGCGAAATCGTTAGTGCTGAATCGCATTCGTACCTATCTGGGACAGCACTTACGAGATCGATCCGACTCCATTTTGAGGTTATGGGGTGATCACTGTGAATACATAATTGCTCAACGCTTCCGTCGTGGACAGCAAATTCTGAGTCTATACTCAAGAATATGGGGCGACCGAGCCATGAAAGAGATGCTACTATTGTTCCGTAAGCGGGTAAGTCTCACCATGACAGTTGACATTATCGATTTGTGCACTAACAATCCACTTACATATGTTACTTATCCGCAATAGCTGCAGAAACACGCTAGAGGACTGATGATGGGAAGTGTGGGTGTATTTATGTTTGATTGGGGCAATGAACGCATCTCTGTGGAATCGATGAGGCAGCATTTCAATGAAATTGATTTTGTGAAGCAGCTGCAAAAGGACACCATCGTCTGTCCAGTGTGTAATCGACGGAAATTGATCAACTATCGCGTAGAAGGAATTGCGTATTGCACGTGTAACAAAAAGTGTGTTCCAGAGATGCCAAAAAATGAGTGGATGCCTTATCTGGAGCGAAAGAATATGATAATTTGGAGGCGTGAAGAAAAACCGGGACTTTACGCTTATAAAGGTTGGAGATTAAGTGATTTGACATGTCATTTTATCTAATAATAATTTATCTTTAGTTTACGCAATCTATCCAGATGTTACTGCCAATGATTTTATGCATGTCCAGACTGATGTTGACTACCGAAAGGAATGGGACAAAACTGCAATCACATTGGACGTCGTTGAAGCTGATCCCACATCCAGCAACAGTCATATTATTTACTGGGAGATGTTGTGGCCTGTAATTTCAGATTCTTTTTTATTACTGGACACCATTCACATGAATTTATTTCCAGAAATTATTTGCAAATCGTGACTATGTGTTTAATCGCCGTTACTATGTGGATCATGCACAAAAAGTTATGGTTATTGTGAATAAGAGTACGACGCACCCACATTGCCCAGTAAATCCCAACAATCAGCGCGTCAAGGAATATTGGAGTTACATGGTCATCAAGCCCAATAATCAATTCAATAAACCTGGTAAGAATCGTTGTAAATGTTTCCTAACAAGATCAACCTAACTTCTCTCCCAATTGCAGGCTTGCAATACGTGTTGACGTACTTTGATAACCCTGGCGTTCGTATGCCACCAGCAATCACTTCATGGGTGGCACAGAAGCAAATGCCGGACTTTCTTAATCAATTGTACCATGCAACTGTAAAATTCGCTCAACGACGGAAAGAATGCGAGGAAACATCGGTTGTATGTCTTCGTTTGTACTTATTTAAGCATTTCAATTATTCAATGCAATTTTAATGCGCAGATTCGCTCGTGGAACAAACCACGTGACCCTGGTTTTGAGTATCCGCCAGATCCACAAAGTCAATATGTCGCCAATGAGAAGTGCAATAAGACTGTCACTGTCGCCATCCAGGAGACACTTATTGACACCAAATCCAGCGATCAGGAAGATCAGACATCAATACTAGGTAATCATTCTTAAGATTCTTGAAATGTTCTGGTACCAACTTTTTTTTTCAATAACCTCAATAATTCTTTAATCGCGTCAATACGTGCATGAAGATTACATTCGCTTTTGGAGATAGTTGTTCTGGATAAGGTATCATTTACAATTGCTCATAAAATATGTTGATGTTCAAATGTTATGTTATTTATGTGTGTAGAGTAGATTATCATTTAAGTGGATGTTGCCATTTCATTTGAATGAGTGAGTGAGCAGATTAATTTTAAATGAGCTAAATTTAATGCTGCAATACGCCAAATCGCAGATTTCTCAACTCATTCAAGTTCAAGCGAGTGAATTGACTCTTTGTGGCTATTTTTAAAATGCCAAAACATTTTCATTACCAACAAACTTTTTACTGATTCGGATTTTTTAGGTTAGAAATTTGGTCCTTATTTAATTAATATGATTTTGGTTAATCTGCTCAGTTCAAATGTATAGTTTTACGTAATTCCATTTTAATTGCCAGACAATTGTCTTTCAGAGAAACAAAATGACGGTACAAATGAGTCGACGGCCTCCGAGGACAGTCCCGATGAGCCTGAGCCCTCCAAACAATCTTCCTGGTGGCGATATTTTCATCCCTACTCTTATTTAGTCTAGCAAATGTAAGCATTTATACGAATTCGGATACCTCATCCTACCGCCTTACAGTTGTTACTATCTTGTCGAGTGCGAGGCAACGAATTTTCATATGCAATGTCAATGCAATTTTTACTAATCCTCCAAAGTAGCGTTCAATTGTGACGAATAGACGTTTTGGAACTAATCTTAATTAAGTTGTTTTGTTGTAAAAAAGAAGTTTATTCAAGTTAAAAATGTAGACAATTTAAAATGCAGCCAATTCTTTCATTTATCCCCCGAATTTAGTGAGTCCTAGCATATTCGTTAATAGTAGTTGTGATAATCTTAATGCATTCATCCATCTGTGTCTCAGTCATTACCAATGGTGGGGCAAAACGGATGATATCTCCGTGCGTTGGTTTCGCCAGCAGGCCATTTTCCTTCAAACTCAAGCACACCTGCCACGCATCATACTTCTTGTTGATGACAATGGCATTCAGCAGACCCTTACCACGAACCGTGGTGACAACATCTTTGGGCAGCTTATTTAATTCCTGGCGCAACTTGATGCCCAATTTCTCCGAGTTTTCGGCCAATTTCTCCTCAACCAGAACATCGAGAGCTGCAATAGCTACCTTGCACGCCAATGGATTGCCACCATACGTCGATCCATGCTCGCCTGGCTTGATTGTCAACATAATGGGGTCATCGCACAGCACCGCCGATACTGGATACATGCCGCCGGACAGAGCCTTGCCCAAAATCAGAATGTCTGGTCGGACATTCTCGTGATCGCACGCCAACATTTTGCCAGTTCGCGCCAAACCGGTTTGCACTTCGTCGGCGATGAACAAGACGTTGTATTTGGTGCAGAGCTCACGAACCTTTTTCAAGTAGCCATCATGAGGCACCATGACACCCGCTTCTCCTTGAATTGGCTCAACCATGAAAGCAGCTACATTTGGATCTTTAAACGCTTCCTGGAAAACCGATTAAATCCTTAAAAACTCCTTTAATTACGAAGATTAATAAATTACCTCAAGCGCTTCAACATTGTCATAGGGAACAATACTGAATCCAGGCATAAATGGGCCGAAACCAGTGTAGCACGATGGATCAGTGGAAGAAGAACAGGCCGACAGAGTACGTCCCCAGAAATTGCCCTCGGCAAACAGAATTCTCGCCTTATTCTCTGGAATTTTCTTTACCTCGTAGCCCCATTTGCGTGCCAATTTGCAAGCTGTCTCACCACCCTCGACGCCCGTATTCATGGGCAACACTTTGTCGTATCCAAAGAATTTGGTCACATATTCTTCGTATTCACCCAACACATTCGAATAGAATGCACGGGATGTTAAGGCGAGGGTTTGTGCTTGATCAATTAGAGCCTTTGTGATTTTTGGATGGCAATGACCTTGATTCACGGCTGAGTAGGCGCTCAGAAAGTCATAATAGCGCTTTCCTTCGACGTCCCAAGTGTAGGCACCTTTAATATAAATATTTTGATAAAGAAATTCAACTATGGCGTTAAAAAATATTTACCTTCGCCACGTGCCAACGCTACTGGAAGTGGATGGTAATTGTGGGCACCGAACTTGCTCTCCTTGTGGAAGACAACTTCTGACTTGGACATCTCTGCCTCTGGATTCGAATTCACCGACATGGCACGCGATCCTGCTACACATTTTAGGGTGTTATGGATGCTAGAGCTTTTCAGTATGCTGGTGCAAAGCCGTTGCGACAATCTTAAGGAATGTGACATGCTGAACAGTTTTGTTTGTGTTTGTGGTGTGGTTTGTGTGTTTTTTGGTTATGGATCTTCCAATTCTGTTAAATTAATTTTGTTTTGGACAAATGTTATTAGTTCAAGCAGTTAATTTTGTATTGATCAGTTTTACTTTGGTGTAGTTAATTTAGCGCTGCACAGATTTGTATTTACTGTTTTAAGGCATTTAAGGTAATTTTTTGAATCTCAATAATTATGTCTTAATTAACTTATATTAAGACATAAACAATATATTTTATCGTCTTTGAACGCAAATCAGTTAAGTGGCTAATTGTGAATGATCATTTTTATCTAAACAAGCCTGAAATTTATTATTAATGCCACTCAAAATTATCGAATTACTTAAATTTTAATTGTAACAAAAATCGAGATAATTCAATCGTTCGTAAATATTTGAGAAATTATTTTTTTTAAATCTCTTAAAGTTGTTCAATAATTTGTTTTCTGTAAAATGCCGTAACAATAATCTTTAAAATGATTATTAAAAAAATTAAGTCATCGCAGATAACTAAAGCACTTTTAATGTTCGTCAGTTATTGTTAATTTTGTTTATTTTTATAAAAACAACATTCTCAAATCTCAAGACGCACACGAGTGTGAACTAACTGACCTGTCGTAAGATCAGCTAATTCCGACGCAAACAGAACAAGTATTTATGTGGTTATTTATAGTTTTCTATACAGTGGAAAAACGCAATCTTATCGTCAGCGATTTCACTTTTCTTTACACAAAATGCTACACGTGTGCACTAAGAAAACTCAATCTCACGAGAAAAAAAAACAACGATTGTTATTAACAACAAATAAAGTTATTGATTACAGTAAATATAAAAACTCGTTAGATTTTAACTATTTTTGAGTTTTAATTTTCAAATTTGAAAGGGGGAAAACAATGTAAATTACCAAGATCCTCACTGTCGGACGAACGAACGTAAACTATTCTTGAAATTCGCCTCGTCGCACAGTGCGTCGACTAAGTAGCCTTCTCGAATGTATTTTGCTTATCTTATGGAAAATTTTCGCTAATACTGGCGATTCTTCGGACGCTACAACTGCAGTGCCGTACTTGAGCAGCCCGGCAGTAAATAAGTCATGCTTTGTTTGCGAGGGTCATAAATGCATCTTGCAGATAAGATTTATGCTGTCACTTAACTGATGTGCCTAATATTTGAGATTCGCATTGTTTTTCTTAAATCTTATAGTTATCTTTATAACCATTTGAGATGGACGATGAGTGGTGGTAGATAATGACTCAGCTGCATTATTTATTTAATGAATAATTGTCTGAAATCCAATCCTGGTCAACATTTAAGTGTCAGTTTATCTTTTATTTTTAGACTCCTAATCACTAATCGGCAGCTTCATTCATCATTTTTCATTCAATTCGCCACACAACGCGCCATTTGGTATCAATAAATGACGCGAATTGAACTCTAATGTCATGAGCTCGCGGATCCCAGCAAATAATTCAATAAAATACTGTCTTACTGATTAAAAACGCCTTTGCTATCGCCATTTGTTATGAATTGAGACGCTGTTATTGTGACAAAGTGGATGTGACCAACTAATTTACCAAATCGCCTTTATACCGGTTTTAATTGCCCTGGATTCAAGAATCTGAAAGAAATTCGTCTTGTCTGAAAAATATGTTTTAAGCAATGGAACAAATTAAAATAATTTTTCACTGAATTTTATTTTTTCATAACATAACAAATAATTTAAATAAAAGTTAAGAACTTAACAATATGTTAACGTAAATAATTTATAAATAGGAATATATAATCAGACTTGGAAGCGTTTAAATACTGTTGTTTCAACAGGAGGCAATCTAATCAACTTCCTCCACGGTTGGTCCGCCTCGGGCACCACTAAAACCACCAGCCTGTTGTCCACAATTCGCTGAAGCACCACCACCACCATGTAGTTTGGTCATTACTGGACTGCACACTTTAGTCAGCTCCTTCAATCTGTCTTCATATTCTTCCTTATCTGCCAATGTGTTAGAATCCAGCCACTTGGTCACATCTTCACATCGATTCTTCACCAACTCTTTTTCCTGTGTGCTCAGTTTGTCGCCAGCGTCATTCACAGCTTGCCTTACACTGAAAACATAGTTTTCAAGGCTGTTTCGGACGGAAATCCTCTCCCGCTGCTTCTCATCCTCCTCGTGGTACTTTTCTGCTTCAGCCAGCATCCGATCGATCTCACTTTGCGACAGACGCCCCTTGTCGTTTTTGATGGTGATGTTCTTTGCGATTCCAGTTCCCATTTCCTTAGCCGTCACATTCAAGATACCGTTGGCGTCCATATCAAATGTGACTTCGATCTTTGGAGCCCCGCGTGGCGCAGGTGGGATGCCACTCAGGTCAAATGTGCCCAGCAGGTGGTTGTCTTTGGTCATCGCACGTTCACCCTCATACACTTGAATCGAGACACCCGGCTGATTGTCGGCATATGTGGTAAATGTCTGCGTCTGTTTGCATGGAATTCTGGAGTTGCGCTCCACGATTTTGGCCATTACTCCGCCGGCGGTTTCAATGCCCAGTGAGAGTGGTGCCA
>JANSTS010013022.1:0-14463 GCA_026546915.1 Sylvicola fuscatus
AACACCTATTCGAGATTTGAAGCCTCTAGCTCAATTTTTGTGGATTTTGGAAAAAACCGATCAAAAATAGGCAAGGGGTACCCCTTGGGAAATTTTCAAAAATTTGGTCAAATTTTTAAGTGGGCTTTTTTGATGCAGTTTTAATTTTTTTTCAATTAAAAGTGAATTAAGGTTCACTTTCTATTCATTTTCTTCAAAAGAACTGTAAAAAAAGTGCCAAAAATGATTAAAATAAAATCCAGGATTTTCGGCTCGGGAAGCTGCTTCACTCTTGCGAAAATATGCATTTTAAAAATATTCTAAGTATACAGAAATGTATGCACATGCATCCGCAACAACTATGTGAGATTTCAAGCCTCTATCTCAATTTTTGTGGATTTTGAAAAAAACTGATCAAAAAAAGGCAAGGGGTACCCCTTTGGAAATTTGCAAAAATTTGATCAAATTTTTAAGTGGGTTTTTTTATGCAGTTTTAATTTTTTTTCAATTAAAAGTGCATTTAGTTGCATTTTCTATTCATTTTCTTCAGAAGAACTGTAAAAATAGTGCCCAAAATGAATAAAATAAAATCCAGCATTTCACTCTAGCGAAAATATGCATTTTAAAAATATTCCAAGTATACAGAAATGTATGCACATGCATCCTCAACAACTATGTGAGATTTCAATTTTTGGGGATTTTGAAAAAAAAACTGATAAAAAAGCGCAAGAGGGAAATTTTCTAAAATTTGATGAAAACTTTAATGAAACAGCCATCAGGGAATAAATTTACATTCTTTAATTCATCATTAAAATTATGGTTAACAAAAAGACGAAAACGTTTTACATCAAGACAATCAACTTTTGCGACAAAATGACCAAGCACGATTTAGTTACAATACTTGGCCTGTGCCCTGGTATTGGACAAGGCGATTTACAAATGTCCGATTGTTCCAACATTAATGTTAGTAGAATGGTAGCCCATTGTAAAGTATCACGGTAATTGTTTTCTCGTTTTTTTTTCAGCATAATTTGTATATCAAATCAAGCGTTAGAAACCAGAGTCCAAACTCTCCAAATAAAAAATTACGTTTTAAATTGCATTTATCCATCTCCCCATCAGAACCAAATTTTTTTTTAATGGCAAACTTTTAGTATTTTTGAATGGAAATAAAATTTAAGCTAGTCAGAGTCATTCAAGTTTTCGTATAATGAGAGTAACCTTGTTTTTTTCACCACCTCCGTATCAACGTGCATTTTTCCAGCTCAAGAATGCAAAAGATGGAAAGTATCCGAGGTAAAATTGCATTTTGATAGTGTTAACACAACATACGACAAAAGCTATGTGACTAGCAACCGCTGGATTGAGAACGATAAGTTGTACATTAATGAAACAAACCTCAGGGAATATTTCTACATTATGCAAGTCATCATTAAAATAACGATTAACAAAAAAACAAAAAAATGGACCAACAAGGACATATTTACAATATATGAAGTGCGTCCTGTTTTCCAGATGGCGAAGGTTCCTTTGTGTCCTATGACTTTAAATGTTAGTACAGATTCTTTCCATTGTAAATTTTCGAGCAAATTTTTTTTATTTATAGGATAATTTACTATTAAATGGATTTGATTTTCCATAATTCGGCAATTGTTATCATTAATAGCATGTATGCGAAAGTGAACAACACTTTACATACCGTAATGCATATGCAGCTAATCGGATCCGCTTCCAAAAAGGAATTTTATGTCAAGGGTAAAAATAATAACAGCAAATCAAATTATTTTTAAACAGCAAAATGTATTTTCTTTAAATTTTTTGCACAGGAATAAATTTTAGAATTACCCAATAAAATTATGTTTTATCATGAAAATTGTACACATTGATTTAATGGATCAGAAAGGATTATACTAACCTATTTCATTTAAAGTAGACAAGAAATTCTTTCATCATCATCAATTTAAATTTGAGAATATAATGGGATAAATGATATTTTATGTGAGTTAAATAGCTAATGTTCCTATTTCAATTGAAATACCCAGAGACATACTGGCGCTAAGCTTCTGAGGCACTTCTCACTGTCCTTTTCAAAGGTTTAAATGTAAAATTCTTTTTAAATTGATCCCAAATTTTATTGTTTATTTATTATCTGTGTAAAATTAAATTAAGGTTCTCGGTGTTCACGATCCTTGACGATAGTTACTTATCGGGCTACAGTAGCATTTGTGACAATCGAATTTTCTTCAAATCCACATTTTTGCCCATCGGCAAATGTCATGGTATGTGGATTGTTTCAGAAAAAGTCGCGAGCTCTTCAACAAAAAGTTAGAACTGTGTGAACAGAATTTCGGAAGCTTCAATTATGTCGTGGTGAAGATGGTCTTAATACCAATCTTGGAGGCAACCAATATGTCGTACTGTCCGGTGATAAATAACGTTGCGAGTGCAGAAACTTTTGTTTTTCGTTGTTGAGGCTAAGACTTATTCTAAGTATTTTTAACAGAGCCACAACTAGTCGGTCATAACGTTCACAAGTAATTATAATACAAATACTTATATAACAAAAAAAATTGGTTTCTAATAAAGTTTGAGTTTTTAATAATTTAAACATGTTTACTATTTTATAAAAAATCACGACAAAAAACACGTGTAAATAGCTTTATAACTTTTATAAGTTTTTGTCATAGAACAATAGCAGTTTTGTAAATTGAAAAATATTAACTGCAATGTAGTGTCTCTAGCTCTATTACAAAGTTTGGGCAATTTTATGAATTAATTTTTTCCGAAAATTATAAATGTTTATTTTTATAAATCACAATTTATTTCGGAGTGTCGATAATGCAGTGCAAGACTGAACGCTTCTAACAATCAAGTCTAGACTTTGCTACATATATGTGACATTTCTCTGACAGCTGTCACTATTCTAACAGTTCACACATGTTTATTAAAAATTTAAGGTTATGTTTATATATCAAAGTGTTCATCGTCACAAATTCAGAAACCGGTGACGAATTTTATTAAATTTTTAAAAGAAACGTAAATAAATCTTTAAAAAAATGGGTCGGCGCGATAGAAAAAAAGTGAACCCGTTTGCTCAAAAGAAACGCGATAAGAAAAATCAGGTAATTTCACAAGAAGTCTTATAATTGTTAAAATACTAAATCAATTTATTGTAGGCATACGAAAGACCAGACAAGAGATCAATGCCCTACCAAGATATTGTCAGAGAGAACGAGTCCTTCATCAAATACTACAAGGTAATTATTGTGGTTCTAAATGCTTGCCAAATACTAACAACCGGCTATTTTCCCAAAACCAGCACATGCAAATCTGTCCGGAATCAGAATGGGACAGCTTCATTGCGGCCATAAAGTCAGATTTACCAACAACATTCCGAGTAACGAGCTTCCGTGGAGAAGCTCAAGCCTTGCTCGACTTAATTAAGAACGAATTCCTGACGGACTACTTTGACAGCTCCCTGTCCGAAATGAAGAAACCAATGGCACTGCCATGGTATCCAAATGAGTACGCTTGGCAGATTCAGTTGTCCCGTAAGGACATCCGCCGCTCAGAGTCGCTTTTCAAACTGCACAATTTTCTGATTGCTGAGACTTGCACTGGTAACATAAGCCGCCAGGAGGCTGTCTCTATGATTCCGCCAATTCTGTTGGACGTAAAGCCACACCACAAGGTGTTGGACATGTGTGCAGCGCCAGGCTCAAAGACAGCGCAGCTCATCGAGTCGTTGCACGCTGGTGATGAGAATGGAGTGCCCACCGGCTATGTCATTGCCAATGATTTGGATAACAATCGCTGCTACATGTTAGTGCATCAGGCAAAGCGAATGAACTCGCCGTGTTTTATGGTGACGAATCATGACAGTTCTGTGCTGCCCAATTTTGAGATGACCAACAGCTCTGGTGGACGTGACATCGTTAAATTTGATCGCATTTTGTGTGACGTACCTTGCTCTGGTGATGGCACCATGAGGAAGAATCCCGATATTTGGTTGAAATGGAATAATGCTCAAGGTCTCAATTTGCATGGGTAAATATTATTAATTATTGCTTGAAATTCTTGTAAACTAACACGTTCTCATCCTGTCAGAATTCAATATCGAATTGCGAAACGTGGAGCTGAAATGCTAGAAATCGGAGGACGTATGGTTTACTCAACCTGCTCGTTAAATCCAGTTGAAAATGAGGCTGTTCTCGCTCGTCTCATCAAAGATTGTGAAGGCGCACTTGAGATTGTAGACGCCACTGATTTAGTTCCTGGACTCAAGCACTACGAAGGCATGACTTCATGGGAGTTGGCTACTCGTGATTTGGTGTTCTTTAAGTCATTTGATACTGTTCCGGAAAAGTATCACACAGTGATTCGACCGCAAATGTTCCCACCAACACCGGAAGACGCCGAGAAATTCAATTTGAAAAAATGCATCCGACTTTTGCCGCATTTGCAGGACACAGGCGGCTTCTTTGTCGCTGCCATCATTAAGAAAAAGGCGCTTCCATGGGAATCGGTCAAAATAGCTGAAGAAGAGAAAAAGGTCACACCGACTGAGCCCAAAAAAGAGGAAGGACCACCACGCAAGAAGAAAAAGTTCTTCGGCTACAAAGAAGATCCATTTGTGTTTTTCGGCGAAAATGAAGATGTCTGGGAGTCGATAAAGTCCTTTTACGACCTTGCGCCAACATTTGATCCCCTTTGCCTCCTAACACGATGCAAGGGCGGCAAGAAGAAGAACATTTACTTCTGCTCAAAGGAGATTCGTAATCTGGTGCAGACAAACGAGGCGAACTTCAAGATCATCAACACTGGTGTGAAGACTTTTGTGCGATGTGACAACAGAAACATGACGTGTGCCTTTCGCCTTGCCCAAGAGGGTTTGACCAGTTCAGAGCATTTCATCGGATTGAAGCGTCGCATTGGCATTTCAAAGGATGACCTAATCACCTTACTGCAAAATACCGACCCGACGAAGCCCCCAATGTTGGCCAGTTTGAGTGAGACGACGCAGGAGAGAATGAAGGCAATTGGTTGGTTTCATTTACTGTCTGATCTTTAAGTTTATTCGCTAATTTTGTGTTTTTTAAAGATGCTGGTAGTTGCGTTTTGAAATATCAGGATGAAAAGATCATGCTGACGCTGGTCGGGTGGCGTGGAACGCAAAGTCTTAGAGCTTATACCGACGCCAATGACAGCGTCCATATGCTGCGTTTGTTGGGAGCTGACATCTCAAAATATGGTAATTTAATGACTTTTCTTTATATGAAAAGAAAACCCTTTTTACAACTATTTTACTTTTAATACTTTAGAGAAAAACAAGTTCAAGCTAAAAGAAGAAAGCAAGGCTGCAGAGGATGCCAGTGAGGAGCAAATGGAAACTGCAGATAATGAAAATGGTGCTAATGACGACAAGACCTCGGAAGTCTCAGAAGAAAATGAAGCGGTTACTGAAGAAGTTTGATTTTATTCAATCAAAATAGTTTTCAGTGACAATTTTTTTATAAATAAACATTCATGTAATATAAATTAAAAGTGTTAATTCTTTTTATTTATTTAATGAATATTTAAGTTAAACTTTGCAATTTACACAACCAATTACAAGAATGAAATTATTTTTTTAAAACATCCTCTAAAGTTGAAAGGATATTTTAGTTGGGATTTTTGTTCAGATGCTATAGATTTGCAGGAAATGGGACTTGCAGTCTGAGTCTTGAATGGGAGACTGCCCACTTCCAAGGATTCTTTTTTGATTCTTCTCGCAAATAACTTTTTCGCTGATTGTTACAGGACATACCTTATTTGTAGAAAAAAAGGTGTCCACCTTCTTTTACCTGCAAAATAGAGACGTAAAAATAAGACAATAATTATATTCAGAATTTAGGGAAATGTTTTCTTTAATTAAACACATCAATTAAATGGCCATTAAATTCTGACAAAATATTATTTAAAATATAAAATTTGTGTAGTAAATTATGTGAAAGAAAAAATATAATTTTAAAATAAAATGACTAGAAAAACATATTTCACATTTTCACGCGGTAAATTTAAATTCACAAAAAAATATTTAAAACAACAAAATTCCTTGAAAGTTGACAGAAAAATTTGTAATATACGAGTATTATATAAAAATTGCTAAAGAGCATTTTGTTTTTCACTACCTAATAATTAATGATAAAATTACATTGATTTGAATAACGTTCAGCCATTTATTTTATTGCAAGAAGTTTTTTTTTTAATGCAGCAATTTACTCACATATTTACTAAAAGTCCAATAAAATTAAGAGCCTAACATATAATTTTTGAAGTTAAATTGAAATTAATTTTTTTTTTCATACATAATAAACTAAAATAAATAAGTTAAATATGTTAAAATATTGCATTTCATTCAAAAGTGTTTAATAAGACGATCAAACAAACGAACAAATTGTATAAATATGAAAATTGATTTTTATAAATAAATTGATTAAATTTAGATGAATAAATAATATTAAACTAGATAAAAGTAAAACTGATAAGAATTAATTTAATCTCAGATTTGTTTTTAAATTTTAATTTAATTTCTTTGATGAGTTAAATTTTTACTATAACCTCAATTCGCCTACATTTCATTAATTTTTTAGTTTATAAATCTTCTTTTTTGACTAGATTTCTTGTTTTTTGTGTTTTTTCGTTAAAAGTATGCTTGCTTAAGAGTTTACAAATAATTACAACAATTATATCATTTAAATAGTACAATTAATTAATGACTTACACGTATAGAGGAAATGAAAAGTTATAATTTGTTTAAGAAAAAGACTTCAAGAAGTATTTTTGGGTATTCGTTTCCTGTTTCTTAGTGGCGATGTTTTGCAATTTAAAATTTTCAGGATGTTTTAGTACGGGAGATTAAAAAAATATGCGTATTTTTGGCAACAGAACAGCTTAATACACATATTTTATGCAATTAATTATGCAACTACAAATATTACAACACATATTGAGATAATGACAATTGTTTAATAATATGGCTTGAATAGAATTCGTTTTTTTTTAATTTTGAGTATATCTATTTAATAATTATTGCTTTGTTTGATGAAATGTGTTTAGGTACCCCAGGTAGAGTGCAGTTTGATTTTGAGATTAAATTTAGCCGGAAAGCTGAAAGTGTGGCTCAAAATCATTACTTCAACAAATCCACCACAACTTTAAGCCAGTCCAGTTCATTATCGCGGATGAGTTGATTCTCATAACTGATTTACCGTTTTAGAGGCATGAATGTTGTTTTTCTAAAATATCCAAAAGTTGAATGAAATTGAATTATCCTTTTGAGGGTGGTCGATAAAACTCAAAAGTGGTAATTTCGCTCGTAAAAGCTCACCTTTTTCAACTCAACTGGCAGTTGCACCAACTATAGCTCTCAAATTCAGTCTCATTTCGATTATTCGGTTAATTGTGGTAATACAAAAAATTGATTATTTCGTATTCCCTCTTCGGCATACATATAAGTGACAACATTGAACATAGATTTACATTTATATAAGCATAATCAAATATACGAGTATTTGCTAAACATTGAACCATTGAGTGTTTATCTTTTTTATACGTTAAAATACATAATTAATTAATAAAAAAATGATTGCGCAAAAAACGAGAAAGAAACGCTTGCTGAAGAAAGTTCTGGCATTTTTGTCCTAATCTCGTGTATTTGTTAAAATGTTTTTTTTTTCTTTTTTTAAATGACGCAAAAACATTCATTTATAAATATATATATATAGATGTATATCATATTTGTATAATATGTATGTTTGTATGTGTGTCGAGTGAGTGTGTATTGCCATGATTGCCCCATACATATGTGTATATCCCAATTAATATCCTTAAATTGTTTTTTAAAAAATTGTCAGCTTCAATCATACGTAATCTTTGGTGTTTTTGGTTTGGTTTTTGTGTAAGAGATAGAATGATGGAATGAAAGGTCATCTTAGCCGGTTTTGGTTTTGTTTGTCTTAAAGCTAACTTGCAGGACACGATTGCCCAATGTGTATCCATTGAGCGATTGAATCGCCACCACAGACTCCTCGTAGTTGGTCATTGTCACAAAGCCGAATCCTTTGCATTTGTTTGATTGCAAATCACGAATGACCTTGACACTTTGCACCGCCCCAAACGGACCAAACAGTTGCCACAGGACATTTTCCTCGGTCTCTGGCGCCAGATTGTAGACAAATATACACCAACCAGATCCCGCCATAGCGGTAGTGGGCTGCAAGATAGAGTTGGCCAACAGATCACCGGCCAGTGGTGAATAGCGCTGCAGCCCTTTGTTGATGGCAACCAAAGGACTTTTGCCAATGCTGTAATTTTTTGGTCGGTTAGTATTTTGAGGTGAGTTTAAAACCAAGTAAAAAATGGTACCTAAATCGTCCTGCAGCGGCGGCAGCAGCAGCTGGTAAAGCTCCAGCGAATCGTCGTGTCGCCTGTGGCGTGAGGTACGCGGCCAGCGGCGGAAGCGCTTTCGTATTATTGCTGGGATTGTTGGCGAACTTGACGGTGATCGGCTCGACGCAGCCCTTGGCCACTTTGCCGTTCAGCTCCAGGATGGCACGTTCGGCCTCTTGACGCTGGTCAAAACGAATGAATCCTACACCTTTAGAGAGGCCTGCGACAGCAAGAACAACAAAAAGTAGAGACGCGGCACGCATTAGTAAATCAGTAAATAACCGCCGAATTTCACGGCACAATCACGCATGCAACTTTTTTCACCAACAACAAAAATGATAACTTCAACGTAATTATTATTGACAATTTTATTGAATTCTACGTAAATGTGTTTGTTTGTCAGCGAGGGTCATTTGAATTTTGGGTTAGCTTTGTGTCAGTTATAGCTTTTATGATTACCTACCGGAAGGATCGTTTCCCGAATCAGTGACATATTGACGTACTAAAGAAAAAAGAAGAAAAAAATATAAAATAAAAACATGAAATTATAATAAAAGTTTACGTAAATTGAACAGTTCGCAAGAAAGCATACTCGAAAAGCTATTTACTGTTAACCACTACAATTACAGCGCTAAAAGTACAGCTACTTTGATTCATCGGTTATTTGTGGCGGTTCCGTGGCGGTTGGCCGGATATATCCGTGTGACACTCACCAGAAATGTTATCACAGAGAATACGGGATGTAATGATTCGTCCGAACGGTGTGAACAGCGCCTCGAGATCCGGTTGGGTCATGCTCTTCGGCAACCCTGACACGTACAAGTTGGCGCCCTTGATCGACTCGGAGCTGGGACGCGCAAACGACACCTTCAAGAACATTTTTCGCTTATTAGTTTTGAATTCACGACACTCACGGCTATAGCAAATTCTCAAATTACAACAACAACAAAAAAATATAACATAACAAACATAAAGCATGAACAAAATTATGCATATTTCACATAATAACAACAAATAAACCATAAAACATAAATATAGTTAAATATAATATAATTGAAACATATATTGAATAATAAAAAGGAATTTACTTTAATGATTTTATTTTGCAGACGCAGACCATTTAACGTGTTGATGGCTTTTTCGGCGTCCTCAGGACGTTGGTAATTGACAAAGCCGTATCCTAAACTTTGGCCTTTTGCGCATCAAATGGAAAATAAAAATAAAAAAAGAATTTAGATAATAAGAAACGATAAAGCACCTTCAACATAAATATAGACAACATAAGTGGTAGTGTGTGTGTTTGCGTGTGGATTGGCTTGCTGTTACGCAAAGGCAATACGGTTGTAAAAAAATGCACACATAAGTCATAAGTCGTAAACATAAGAAAATCATGTACCTGCTTGATTAGTAGGATTGGCTGGTGAAATTAGGCCGGGTAAAACTAAAAAGAGAATTTTGCAACAAGAGAAGACACAAATTAACGCAAAAACTTTAATGAATTTTGGATGAACTTCAATTCACAATATTTTGACCGAATCAGATTCAGGGCCTCACACCGCTCAGCCGGTTGGAAGCCCTGATCACCACAAGAGACAAAATAAATTACAACCCAAACAAACAAATGTAACCAATACAAAGGCGTTTATGTACACTATCATGATAAACGATTAATTAATTAATTAAGCTTATGTGAATCAAAATGATTGTTAAAACAAATAATGAGAACCAAATCCGCGTATTAACCTGTTACTTTGTCGCGGATCAGTTTGCAGCTCTCCAGCTCGCCGATGCTGGCGAACAGCGAGCGCATCTCCTCCTGTGTCATTGTCTGTGGCAGGTAGTTCACAATCAAGTTGGTCTTTGACTCCTCGATGCTGGCGTCCGGTTGGGCCCCGTTTGAGCCGTTCTGAATTGATGTCTCCATTGCGTTCGTCATCTTAATGCTGCGCGCTTTCTTTTCTTTTCTTTTTATGTCTTTTCTTGACGAGTAAGTAAGTTTTGCGCGCTTCTAGTTGCGTCTATATATCGTCTCAAAAATGCAGTCTTTATTCTTCTTGTTTAAAATTGAAAGTGCTATGCACGATTCGATATTCGTTTTAGATCCAAGTGGTGATCGATTGTAGCGATATTGACTTTGATAAAATCGTATTTTATAGCAAAATTAAATTATATAAGTTTTTGCGCTGCTTTTCGTGTGTAAGGGTGAGTGTTTCTTATCAAATATTGGTATTTGTGAAAATTTTGCTAACTGTATTTAATTCTAGTTTTTTTTTTTAATGTTGATTTATCTATGTAAATTATTTTATGCGTTTTGTGTAGATGACATTTCGTTTCAGAAATTCTTTGTATCAATTTGATTTATATTCCACCACGAATGTATAAAATTGTGTATCAAAATATGTTGCTAGCACTCTTTCCGTTAGCTCGCCGATGTAATTTCTTTGAATCTGTAAAAATGCCAACAAAAAAAAAGAATTAATCAATCGGTTCAAAGCCCTGGTATCATTTTTTGTTTCAGAAACAATTCAACGAATCCAAATTCAAACAGTTGCGTTTGTGGGAAAATTGAAATTGCATCCGCCAGAGACTTTAACTCCAATTGAAATTTGATACACGACCGATGCATTCATTTGTACCACTGTTTAAGGGTCCTTTCCCGTCCACAAACACAAAAAAAGATTAAACACGACATCCGTTCGTTTGTTCCGCCAAGAATCCATATTAATGTTGTCAATTCCCAATGAATTTCTAGTTAAACTAATGATTAAAAAATATCATCTGTCTCAAAACACATAAAAGGGTATTAACCCTAATTCTTTTAACAAACATAACACGCATTGAAATCAAATTAATCATTAAAAATATGTATTGAAGTTTCAGCCTTCGATTAAGCTAAGATGCATGGCACAAAACGAAGGGGATGAAATCGTATTTAAAAAACGCATTGATAGAAAGGACAATGCCGGAGCATGTTCAATGGGATGAAGGAACCATTTATCAGGATTATGGGAAATTTATTGAATGGGGTTAAAAATTTAGAATCGGATCAAGTGATGCGGTTCGAATGCAAATTATATGAATTGTTTTTGTGGTAATTTTTAAATTTTGACAGCGTCTAAAAGATTGAAAGTTTTTGAAATTCCTGACATCAAGGACCATTTCAAAACTTTCTAAACACTCAAAATATGTTTAGGAAACACTGATGAAAAACAAAACACATTTCAACCCTCCAGCCCAAATCTTGTGACCCCTAAAAACCGAGGTGGTTGAACTTTCTCGTAAATCGCACCTTCTCAATCGCACAATCCCAAAAGTCACCCTTCCTATTGTGTTTATTATATGACCCACTCCCCAGATAGAGATAAGCCGCGTGTTTTCTGCTTAATTTTCACATAGAATTTATGCACCCCAATCAGCCGGCTGGCACAAGGGTGAGTAATGCACCCGAAACTGCAACATATATCGCCGCATATGTGCAATAATGCACTCGGCACATGAACGCGGTTTCTGGCCGATAACCACCACTCAGAACTCGCAGATCCTTGTAATTCAATAAAAATACTTTTCAAGGTGCAATTACTCGTCGTCACGAGCGACAAATTACACGTTTCAGATTGGCGCTGGCAGCACAAAGAACACATACGGAAAAACAGAAGTTCTAGCCACACTCACGACACGGATCCGGAGTGCATGGCGCACAGGAACAGATGTTTATGTGTATCGCATAGCGCGGGCCCTTTCAGACGCGAGCTCGAATGCAATTTCATTCATTTATATGTAGCTGCATTGTCTTATGCTCGTGTGCATTCACACAAAGCCGGTGAAAGAGAGACACACGAACACATGTGATACAGAATATCATGTCTGTAGCCGTACGTGATTCCACGCACTATAATTTAAGGGTGCAGGAAACTGAATTCGTTTTCTATTTCCTATACACGGTTGTTATAGTTTCAGTGTTACTGTGGTGTTGCCACGGAGGGCAAGGACCTTTAGTCTGGATTCTCTGCAGCAGCATCCCTTACAATTTGCTGCACATTTTTGTGTGTAGCATCCCCGGGCTGTCGACTGCGATACGTGTGATGAATTGAAACGTGATTTTTTTTTATGTGCGAATTCTGCAGATGAGGCGATCCTGACGAGGGTGGATATTTAATTATCAAAATCTGGGATACGTGATACATTTCGCCATAGTTACTGATGTGCCCATAGAAATTGCATCGCGGTAACGAAAAGGAAATGCATGGCATGAGTTTAGGTTGCACATATCATGCAAATGGGGTGCTGGGATTTTGTATGGTTAGACTGGCATGGCGTCCGATGTGTGCTAACGGCTATTGGTTCACGAACACATTGTCCTTGTTGTATTACATTTTGACTCTAAACATGTGCCGCAGCGAGAGGATGCCAAGTTCCGGCTCTGACAAATGCGACAGTTTTTACATTATTGTCGATATTTAATTCTATGATTTTGTATGAGTATCCTTTTTAATTTTTTTTTGGATAATTTAATATATTATTAATATTTAAAATCAATTTTTATTTGATTTAATTTTTTTTTGTTTAAACTTTAATACATTAATAGTTTAACAATTTATAAATAATTTTTTTTCTATAATTTTACTATTTGTCGCATAAAATTAATAAAAATCGATGTTTCAAGTAAAATTTAAATGTTTTTTTTTGAGTAAAGCGCACTTGATTCCGTAAAAAATCCTTGAAAAATAAAGTAAAAGAATAATAAAAAGAAAATTCACCTTCTATAAATCACTTTTCACAAATCACGATTTCTTTTGCAAATAAAACAATCACTTGAAAAATAAAGAAACTCCTTTGAATAATTGATAAAAAATCGAAAATGTTTGAAACTAAAAATGACTGAACCAAAGAAGAGCTGGAGGATAAAGATCGTCCGTCCACTCGCACCGAAATTCTATTTCGTTCTGCTGCTGGGAACTTGCCGCTTCGGGCTCGTCGACTAGCTAGCGATCAGCGAACCCTTCAGCCCACCCCATGTAGCGATACAACGCACACATGGCCGCATGCACAGCACACACGCGCGCATAAATGCATTACAATTGTGAAAATCCAATTTGAAAGGCTCTGCACTGCGAGCCCTAAATTATGCAGTCGGTGCCGAAAAGCAGACATATTGTGAAACAGCGACTTACATAAATTTAAACATGTATGGTAAACAGACCTAACCGCGCGTCCTTGCCATGGAGAACGCCACTTACCGTTAGCCATACAACTAGCGCACTGATCGCATATCAAAGGATATTCGTGTGTGTGTGTTTGTGTAATTACGGTGCATGTTTCTTTTTTAAAACAGATAATTAGTAGATTTCTGGGGTGGACAGGTACTTAGGGAATACTTTTATTAACTTTATTACTCGGTAGAAAATGGGAACTTTAAATAATTTTAACAGCAAGATTTTCTTTTTAATATCATTAAGCAAAGTCTTTGTTTTCTTATGAATGAACAAATTATTGATTGTTAATTTATTTGAGTCTATTTCAGCTCTGTTTATTCGCTAAAGGCTCAAGAGAAATATTTTATTCAAAAGGAATACAAAACTCTTTAGAAATTCTCGGTGTATTCACTAAGAAAGGAAAACTCAGATTTTAAATTAAAGTGAGTAATTAAGAACTCAACGTAGTGAAAAATTACAATTTACATTACAAAATAATAAAATATTTCAGTATAGAATTTAACATATCATTTACTAAGGATTATTTTGAATTTTCAACATTTCAACATTGAGATTCATTTTTTATTTAATAAAAAACTAACGAATGCATTTGGAATGCATCTTGAATAATTTAGGACCAAATTTTGTAAAGTATTCAAGAATAAATCCACTTTTTTGTTGAACATTTAATAAAATTACCATTTAATTTTGTATTCACTAAGGAACAAACGAATGAATTCCAAATGAAGAGATTAATTTCGTTAATCTAAAATTAGTGTAAAAAAAAGAATAAACAAAACCACCAAGGACATTAAAAATTTCCTCAAAATCGTCTGATTTTCAGGTCAATATTTACATATTA
>JANSTS010013022.1:50998-61119 GCA_026546915.1 Sylvicola fuscatus
TGTTGCTGCTGCTGTTGCTGCTGCTGAACAATGCGCTCGCGCTCAATCTCCTGATGCATGCGCTCCTGGCGTTCACGTTCTCTTTCGCGCTCTGCATGGGCATGGGCCGCTGCCACCTGTTGTTGCTGGGCCCGTTGTTCACGATTGTACTGCTCCTCGCGACGCTCGCGTTCCAACTGTTCGCGCTGCTGCTGCTGCTGTTGTTGTTGCTGCTGCTGTTGCTGTTGTTGATGTTGTTGGTCACGATGGAATTGACGCCTTTGCATGTCCTGCTGCTGTTGAATGTGCTGCTGTTGTTGTTGCTGCTGCTGGTGTTGGTGTCGCATGTGGTGATGTTGTTGTTGTTGCTGCTGCTGTTGAATTTTAATCGCCTGCATCGCTTGCATTTGCTGTTCACGCGAAATATATTGTACAGTAGAACCGGGAGGCGGGCGCTGGCCAAGACTCTCCTCCTTGTGAGGAACTGGTAGCAGCGGTTGTTGCACAGCGACGTCGACTAGAGACGAAAATGCTTCGTGACCTGAAAAAATTGAATTCACAGTTTAACAAATTTGACCTGGACAATATTGGTAGTGAAAAAATTACCTGGTGGAGGGTAGTGATGCTGTGGCATTATGTGAAGGCGTCCAGGCGCAGGACTAGGAGCCTTTGAATTGCTTGTATTGTGTCGCTGGATCACACCCTGTCGCTGAGGAGGTGGCGGAGGTGGCGTTGGATGAGGACTCGTTGTGCTGTTAAGAAATTTCATGAATTAGTTTTTGTTTTTAATTCAAGTCTCAATTCAAACAAACCTGTTAATATTATCTGCCGGCGATGTTCGCGTCATATTATAATCCCGTCGATCCTTATCACTGGAATAGTATAGCGCAGCTGGTGAGTTCGCTATTCCTTTTGGTGGTGGTGGTTCCTTGTCAGGCGCCGAATTGGGTGGACGACCACCACGAATGTGCTGACCCTGCATCTGCTGGGACGTTATGAAGTCATTGAAGATCAGCTGGCGCGAGCTGAGTTGCTGCTGTTGCTGCTGCTGATCCATAACGTAAGCGGCGACATTGCGGGGCCCGTAATTACTATACGACGCAGGGTGGCTGGGCGGTTGTGAGGGTGATGGTCCATGGTGAGCGGGACTTTGGCGTTGACGCTCACGGTTCTTGTAATAGTCATAGTAGCCCGGCTTATCTACAGCTAAATGGGATATTTGTACAGGAGTGCCTTGCGTTATGGAGCCTAATTTATCACTTGAGCTGCCGTTGCCCGAACCTCCACCACCCGGCGGTGTCTGTCGGAGAATGTTGTCAAATCGTGGACTCAGTGTGGCACCCGCTGACGACGTTTGCAGCAGAATGGGCTGAACACTTGAGTTGACGGGTGTGCCGTGCGTAATTGAGCCCTTCGCCCCAACGCTTCCCATTGCCTGCTGCTGCTGTTGTTGTTGTTGCTGCTGCTGCTGGTGTTGTTGTTGCTGGTGTTGGTGCTTTGGACTCAGCTTCGGAATCGCTTTGGCCTTCATGGAACTAGACGAGTTTTGCACTTGCTGCTGATGTGATCGCTGCTGTGCTCCACCGCTCGGCTGTTGCGTCATAGGCGCCTGCATCGGCATGTATGCCACCGACGGTGACTTGGGCATACGGTTCATCTCCAAGTGCAGTGTCGGGTGTAAGTAGCTAAGGTATTGCGATGCGTTTTGCGTTGGAATGTTCTGTGGTGATTGAATGGGCGGCGGCTGTGACGCTTGAGACACATTAGTTGGCTGTGGTTGTGGCAACATCTCATCTCGGTGATACACTATTTTGCCCAAATGTGGTGGAAGCTTGCTTCGGAAGGAATCGCCGTTGAATTCACGCTGGGTGTGCTTTTTAATGCTAAGATCTAACGTTTGCGGCTCATCAGTGGTGGGTGCCGCTGAATTGGGACGCGAATACAAAATAAAGCTATCTTTGCCTTGCATATCTTGAGGCAGTTGACTGTTGGGTGGCGTGGTGCCTTGCAAGCGGCCTTGCGACTGTCCAGACGACTGAGGTGCTAGTGGAATCGATGCCTGAGATGTGACAACGGGTGTTATTGTAGCGGCTATGTGTGCATTTGGCAAAAGAATGGAGTTTGGATGTCCCGCCTGGGACAGTGACTGTACCAACTGATGGCTCTGCGTATTTACGACGGACAGTGTAGCCAAACCCTCGATGGGTTGCCTAGATTGTGCCACTGACGGCTTATTGCCGTCACTGTAAAAGTCTCGTAGGTATGCGATGTCGCGTGTATCACCAGTTGGCGTCTTCAGCATTGGGATCATGCCAGACTTTGGCGGATCTAAGACAGAGGCTTTCTTTACTTGGCGTTCAATAACATTGTGCATGACATCGCGTACATTTAATGGCGAGTCAATCGCTTCACGAGGTCCATTATGTAGTGACGATGAGGCGGCAGCAACTGATGCTGGGGACGGCACAACTGTGATTGTCGTCGAGTGATTTTGTTGTGATGGATACAGCAAAACCTTCGGACTATGACGCTGCTGTGGCTGATTGGCTGGCGATGAGTCGTTTTCCTCGTCTGCCGTTTCAGTCGCTGAGCTGTCATACTCCTCGGTGATTTTTTGTTTTCGAGGTGCCTGCCCTAATGGTGGCAACAGTTTTTCATCTTCCACCTTTTTCATGTCGTTCATAATGACGGACTCTCCTTTGCCACAACCACTGCCCGTCGACACTGTGTTATTTGGACTTTCAGCGGACGCTGTGTCACTAGTGTTGGCGTCGCGCTCATCACATGACGACGTGCTCATATCACTTTCATCGCCCTTGCCCAAATTTAGACGACGTTCAGCATTTGGATATTTTGCGTAAAACTCACTGACAGCTGCTTCCAATCCGTACTTTATACTAAAATGATGGTAAAATGACTTCAGTTTATCCGGCCCTTTGCCGATGGCGTCACCGATGCGCGCAAAGTCAGGTCCAAATTCAGTTAGCATTGCTTTGAATTTACTTATTTCTTCATCGGAAAGTGCGGCCACCATCAGGTGAGTTAGCTTTCGCTTGATGCGGATTAGACAAGCCGAACAGCATTTCGTTGTGTTTGGCGGAATTTGAAACTCTAGAATGATGGAGTCTTTAAGTCCTGGCGCCAGCTCAAACAGTCGCGGCGGCAGATTCCGGAAACGTTTCACACGATCTTTGGGATTGGGACATGTCGGTAGAGGACACACAAACCTGACGAAAAAACATTGAAAATTAGCGTTTAAATAATTTGTTGTACGACAAAATTAATGAAACTAACCTGCTCCTGACGGATTTGCAATGGCACGCACTGCAAACACGAGCCCCTGTCGGTATTTCCTCGGAGATACCAAACTGATGGCCTTTTCCTTTTTCAAGAGGACGAGTGCGTGCACACAGATCTATCTTGCACACAAAACATGAATGCAGTTTTTCTGTAAAATAAACAAATTTAAGCATTAAACAATTATTTTTAATAGAGAATTCACTAATAACGGAAAATATATTTAATTCAATTGGATCTGGCCATTCACTCCTTTTTCCACATCCACAACAATCGCCGACCAGCACACGCGAACATAATTTTAGTCATGATTTATATTTGAACAATTAATTAAACAAAATGATTTCAGTATTTGTCTCAATAAATGATTAATGTAATTAAAAATTTCGCGCAAATACCAACGATAGCCACGAGATTTTAATTATAATTAATAGGATCTTTAAGGTTTTAATTAATGAACAGTCAAATGAATTAATTAAAGTTGATTTTAATTCAATCAACAAGCAGCCTCCCAGCATCGGAAGTCGAATCGGTCACAGTAACGTCTCTCAACCATCCCCATCCCCTAACCGAATCTCCACCTTGCGGTTCATTCAACGGCAATAAAATGTGTTTGTAAATGAAATTATGATTTTTATTTACATAAGCACGATTTTTTTCGCTTTTGCCCTTCCGAACATTCACAACGTGATGTTCTTTCATCTTTTTCATCATTTAATTTCATCTCTTCATTTTCAAATAAATTAAATTGCTTTTTATTTATCTTTGTCGACGCTTTGCCTTGTACCGCAACGATAAAAAAAAGAAGTGAAAACCTCGGCGTAATATCTGTCCTAGAGTGTGGGGAATATATTACTAACCTAAAAATATAGCGGAAATGAACGGAAATTATATTTCCCCGATATGACGGAAGTTCATTCAATTTTATTGAAAATACGTTTTTAGAAAAAAAAAATTCATTTAATTCTTAAAATTGGAGCAGGGAATATTCAAATTGAGCCGATTGAGTATGAGTGTCCTTTAATTGAGTCATTTTTGTAGGGAAATTGCAGGCAGGATATTTTTAAATCAATAAAAAAATCGTGTACCGTTCAACCCATTATTGACACAAGACAACGAGTGAAACTGTAAAGGAAACGCAAAACCCCAACAATAATTTTACCAAACTGACACGAACAAATATACAGGATTAAATAAATAATAAGCTAGATAACAGTGGATTTTGTCATTTTAATGATTTGCAAACACATGATTTGCCAACTTTCATAACAATTTCATTCAACAACCCCCTGAATTCACCTCAATTTAAATATCTGTTCTAACTCCCTATTTGCCAGGACTCTGATACAGCGAAGAAAAACAAATAGAGCCATTGAGTTCTCACCGGTACACAAGATTTACACGAACAGACAAGGTAGGGTCGACAATTCAGAATGGATTACGGGATGTGAGGCTGTCCATCCATGTCCATTGTCCATTTAACGCGCTCTTTGTGAATATTTAAAACGGGTCATTTCCAAATTGAATTCACGCCGTCGGGATTTACCCATATTAAAATCATACAGTTACAGGAATTATGTTTTGTGACACGCAAAAAACAATATCAACAGCGTCGGCGACGGAATTAACAGCACAACAATCTCGCATGGGGTGGCACTGGTGACCGGTGACCGGTGGCGGTCGGAAAGCTGTCGTGTAGTTCTGTTTGAATTCACAGAAATTAAGGGTGGTGGGGATTTTTGTGGGTCGACGGATGCATATGGGAATCGGATATCATTAGTGCAGCGAGTGCACAATCTGAATAATTTAATTTGTTTGATTGGAGGACCAATTGGTTAAGTGATTTTAACCAAAATTTTGTGCCACTCATTTACGGAATTCTCAATTGTTTGCTGAAATTCGTGGCTTTTTATTTGTTGAAAATAATTAGAAAATTTACCAAACATGACCTTGAAACTGAAGTGCCCCTAAATCCAAATCGGAATACAGAAGAGATAAACGAAACACATTAAAATAATTTAATATTCTCCCTCTTGAATGACAAAACAAATACTAGGAGCTAAAACAAATGATCATGTTTGCAGTACAAATCAAGACAAGGGTAAAGTCTTCGTCGAACAAGGAGCAAGTACCTAATGATAAACAAACAGCGACACGCTTTCATCACATCCTTTCAACATATGCGCATACGCCTTCTTATCACCCCCGAACTCTGTACCTTTGATGTTCAACAATTGACTAAACAAAAATAATCGAATACACAAATTAAATCAGATTAAATCCAAAGATGAAGTCATAACCAATCGCTTCCAAACATTTATCAGCGCGATTAATCTTTCAATTAGCTTCGATGGCAATAGTTAGAATCCACTGTTGTTCAGTTCAGTGCGGCTTAGTTGTGCAGGTATCTCAAGAGAGCCGCTAACACCCACCTGGGACCAGGTGGAGGCGGCACATCGTTTGTACAAACACGGATTTATATCAAGCCAATCAATTTGTAAAAGTATTCCGACTGAAATAATCAATTAAGTCGATGGATAGGTAAAATTCAAGGAAAACAATTTTTATTGACAACGATGAGGACAAAAGTCCTTGTTTCCAAGACAAATACATCGAACGCCGGCGTCATCATACATCCACTTTGAATCAATTGAAAATGAAAAGTGAATTGATAAGACAAATTCTGTGTATGAAGATCTAAGATTGAACGCAATTCCTGCAGAGATTTTAATCCAATAAATGGAATTTTAAGACAAACACTGCTGGTGGGATGAGCATAAGAATGATAAAGTTCGAAAGGATGTATTTTTGCATTTCGTTTAATCAATTTTTATTGCTGTTTGTATTGAACTCATGATTTTTTTGTTTTTTTTTTTTGAGGAAATGTTGAATTGGTCCTTTGTAAAATTCATCCTCAAAAATTGGGAGAATTCTGAATAATACAAATGTTTGTTTAATTCAATAAAAATTGTATTTTATGAATCAAAATTAAATAAATCCCACTCAAAGACAAATAAATTCCACTTAAATGCAATTCAGACGAAATGTTAAAACGTTCAAATACAAAAAAAAAACAGGATTCACCCCTTTTTGCTCAACATAATCATGTGCATGAGTCAACGCAAAGTCTCTCTGTCTCTCTGTCTCCCTTGTTATGCAATTAAAATTGTATTATTAATTCGGATAAAAAGAATTATGCTTTTCTTTGCCGACAGGCAGGTCTAACCAGAAGGATGATTTCCATGAATTTGAATTGGATGGGGGGGTGGCGCTCGTGGTTGTTTCAAATGTTATAAATATGTAAACTTGGAAAGCAACTGCCTGTGCAACACATTAAATAAATTAGTGTCATTAAGTATTCCGTTTGATTTTTCTGGGTTCATTCCTCGACTGTATTTTTTCGCAGTCTGCCGAGGACGCTGAAGTTTGCGCCAGTCTCTCACAATGATATGCGACCGAATTATCATTTATTTCCAGTGGGAGTGTGGTTGGAAGTATTTTTTTGATCTTTACAGACAATTTCTTTATTTATCTGAATGAAAAAAAAAAAAATCATCGTCGAAGGACGATTTTTCTAACAGCGAAACCAATCCACTCAATTCACAAGAAGGAGTCTCCCATGAGATTTCATGTTCAATATTCTATTTCGACGCGGAACCAGTGCCCGAAATATGTAAACAAATAGATGGACTTTTGTTATATCTAACCAAAAACGGGGAACGAGACATTCCCCGATACAAAGTCAATAGTAAACAATCCAGAATTTTGTTTGAAATCACTCACAATCATCGAGATTACCTTTTCCTACCTATGACATATCGACGACTCAATAAAAATGGAAGATCAGGAATGCCCAAAAGCCAATTCCATTTTTTTCGCATTTTAAGGGAAACGATTGAAACTAAATTCCCAAATCAATTTAATGCAACGATTAGCTGGAAGTTCAAATCTCCGATGGCATCATTTATCTTTTGATGCATCGTTAGACTACTGGAGGATTTAGAATGAAAAGAGGAATTTTGATTTGATGCTGAAAGTGCAAAAAACGTCGCACATGAACTCCGGGGTTGGAGGGGATCTCCCCAATCTCCAACAAATGTAATGAATCCGACCAATTAATG
This sequence comes from Sylvicola fuscatus, assembly GCA_026546915.1. Lineage (NCBI taxonomy): Eukaryota > Metazoa > Arthropoda > Insecta > Diptera > Anisopodidae > Sylvicola > Sylvicola fuscatus. The sequence continues at coordinate 58,396 of JANSTS010013022.1, forward strand.
CTAGAAAGCAAATAGAAAATATGTGTAAAGAAACAGTTCAACTGCACATAGAGCAATTCATCATCATCCGACTTCTTCATAGGCCCTAGCATTGCCAGCTCCCAAAATCCCCCTACGGTTTGGGTTTGAACGCCAATTTGCACAAGCAAATCCATAGCCAGCTACAGCCAACGGTGTGGAGAGGTAAATTAAATAAAGCCGAAATGTTGTACATCTACGCTAAATTGAATATTTAGTTAAGGATTTGCCGAGTTAGCGCTATTTAATTCGAGTGCTAATTACCAGCCACACGTCTATCCCAAGTTCTCCTCCGCAAAGCAAACACAGTCGCACTCAACTTCCACTTGTTTCACTGGCTGAATGGCACACACATTCGCAGGGTATGTAATGATACGCTCGTTTGCTCCATGGTGCCCATACCATCCGCCCGGAGAGCGGGAGATGGGCCATGGCATTGGAGTCGGAATTGGAAGTGACGTAGCACGATAAAGTTTTTTGTTTGTTTAAGCAATTTTATTTCAGTTATTTCAATCATTCATTTGGAAAAAGTAATTTACTTTTTGAAATTTACACTTATATTCACCATGAATTTTTAGTAAAGAGATTCTGGATATGTTTGAGTTAATTGGTCTTCACTAAAGGAAACTTAATTAAACAAAATGAAACAAGAATTTGAAATTTAATGGCCATTTATACTATTTTCCGTGGATTTAATTACAAGAAAATGTCAAAAGAAGTCCTTTTTGAATCAGGGATTATTAACAGAAAGAAGACGAATTGAATAATGCGCTTAAAGAAACTTCCTATAATGAAAACAAAGACAACCATAAGGATTTTCAAAACATAAAAATATTTCAATGACATACATAAAATCCTTAAAATTTTTTTTAGCCAAAACTGAAGACGGGGTAAAAATACAAACAAACGCATGCGCCGTAAATCGCATGTCCTTCGGTAATGCGGTAATTGCATATATTTACTCATTTTGACGTGCCTCCGCGCTATATGATTTTTCAATGTGCGTTCGAGAAAAGGATGCGCGCGTTCTTCTATTCGATGGTGTGTTATTTTCCCCAGCGATTGCATATCGCGCGAGAGCCACCCCAAACGAAATATGATTTATAACATTTCTGTAAATCTGTACAATTCAGTTGTGGCAGCGACTATCAAACGATTAGCACCATAAGTTGGGAGATACTCTCGGATAGGCGTCTTATATCATGAGTGAATTGTTAGTTGAATCTTTAAAAAAATAAGTTTTCATAAAAAAAATGTTTAAAAACTGGCTAACAGGAAGTGCACCCTCGAATGAGGATATTTGTGAAGCAAACGTTACCGCTACACCACCAGATTTGATTCTGGAAGTTGGACCTCCGCCATTCACGCGATTCGCTGCTCACAGGGCGCTCCTCTCAGCCCACAGTGGCTACTTGTGCTCCGCTATACGTCCATCCACTTCAGTGGAGACCCCAATTTACATTCCCAGTGTCACATCTGAGCAATTCGCTCCCCTTCTAACCTACATGTACACAGGAATCCTGGATCTCAGCATTGACAACATATTCAGTGTGCTGTTGGCCACACATGTGCTACACATGCCGCGTGCCCTCGAAATATGTCGAGCATTTTTGGCACGCACCCAAACAGAGAACTATCTAACCACACAAACACACTATCAGCCAGTCAAAACCGTCGAGACAACTGTCATACGACCAATAGCCAGCAAAGCAAGTGGCCCATCACTGGGATTTATATCCGCACCAGCGCCAAACGTGATTCTACCCAGCAATCGGACACAATTCAAAAGTCTAATGTTGTCGGAGCGCACCGCATTTAATCAGTCACCAATTGCAAGCACTTCCAGCACATTACAGTCAACACTGCCGGCCACAAACCACCCAGCACTTGGCCAACGAAGTGGTGGATCCCTCAAAGCTGCCAAGGCAGTGTCACAATCAGATCGTTACGTAGAGATAATGGAGCGCACCAGTAAAACAAGTGCAACGACTACTTCGGATGGAAAAGGCCAAAGTGCTGTGTCAGCGCCATCAGATAAGGATAATCGAATTATTGTGGACATAGCCAGTTGCGATGGGCCGGTGCGATTCCATCGTGTACTCAACGATGCGTATGGCGCGGCCACAAATAGTGAAAATCAATTATCAGCGCAATTGGAGCGTAATGTGACCACTTCATTTCACCAGCAAATGGCCATCAACATCAACAATCAGCAGCAACAGCAGCGCACAAAGACTGCAGCGACGACCGATGAATTGGAAAATTGTGGTCGCAAGGCTGGTGGGGGTGTCGCCAAAGGGACGTCCACGGATGAGCAACTGTTTGTGTGTAATTACTGTAAGCACACATTCAAATCGCAGTATTGCTACCAGAAGCACGCTAAACGACACTTGAATCCGTTGCCGGTGGGTGGCAAAGTCGACAGAAATGCAGTGGTTGGTGGTGGTTTGTGTGGCAATAGTGATAGTGAGGGGGTTCAATCGACCGTCGGTGGAGAACTGAATGAAAGTAACAGTGAAGACAACCGTGCAACGCATGTGAAGCGGGAAGTGCGACTCTTGGACATGAATGTGCAGTATTATCCGTGTAAGACATGCGGCAGCAAGTTCCCTAGCTACTATTTTGTGCACAAACATCGCAAATTGTGTCACAACAGTGGCAATGAGGAGGAATGTGCCGCTTAATTCATTTTTGATCACAATATTT
>JANSTS010013022.1:68317-78399 GCA_026546915.1 Sylvicola fuscatus
TCAATGAAATATGCAATTTATAATCAGAATCGAAAATAATTGAATGCAAATACATGGGAAATGCATTGGAATTCAGTAAATTGTAATGAATGCGGCATGTAAAGTCGATTTACATAATAGTATAAAAGCCTTATTTGGACAATGTTCTGCACACACTTGTATGAATGAATATAGGTCATTGGGAAAATCCAATTCACGCTTTTTATTAGTCATAATATTGGTTTAAAATGCACATACGCTAAGGGAACAAAAATAATTATATAATAAATGGGATAACGCATAAAAGTGGGCAGAATGAGAACTTATTTATGGCCTGAATGCAATTTATGTGGGCAGATCGGAACAAAAAAAAAACATTTCATGACTACAGGATTTATGTAACTTATTTAATAATATATTTTGTCAAAAAATTCTCTTTCACCAGGATTTAAATAAAACATCCAACCAAAATAAAAAACAAGTAATTAATGTGAAAAACAAATTTATAAAAAGGTCCATTCTACATAATTTAATCATCACAAAATTAATTCAATTTAAAACTTTTCCAAAACAGCATCAATGACAAAAATCATTATTTTGCATAAAGTAAGAAAAAGCATGAGAAAAGAAAGTGAATTCGTTTCGAAGTTCAATGTAAAACTTTTGAAACTAAATACATTTTTCGAAGGACATTCAATGGGGGAGTGAAAAAGCACTCGGCTGTGGCGAATGCGGATTCGCAAAATAAATGACGTCTATTCATTTGAGAAATATAAAGTCTGACAGGTGCACATTTTCCGACTGATAATATTTCCAAGCGATCCCATTCAGCAGCATCAACAACAACAACAACAGCAGCAGCAGATGTGAAAAGGAGATGCATTTGAATGGCAAACAAAGATTTCAATGCACATTAAATGATCATAATAAATATCTCATATTATGTGAACATTGTATGCGATTTCGAAAAGTAAGTAATAGTACACGACGACGAAAGGTAAGGAAAATGTGCTGTTATGTTGTTGCAGCATGAAAATTAATGCGAACCTGGATGGAAGTGCAGCAGAAGTGGAGAGAACGGCGTCATTGTGCACGGGCAATGAATACCAATGGATGTATATACAATTGTGCAGTAAATTGAAACCAAACTAGAACCCATAACCGCAGTTTGGGGTCCGCAGGGCAAACGCGCAGAGAAAAATCCCCATGCAGCCACCAACAACATTATTATACATGAAAAAATATTTCAGCCCCACCACACACACACGCACACACACCAGTCTGTGAGAAACCATAGCATGAATTTACTTGGCTCGGCAATCCGCCACACAGCGTCTGAGCCCCCACCAACCCCCTGGCCAGGCACCTCCGCGCGTTTTAACGCTTGAAATAATCTGCTGTAGCACACATTCTAGACGTGCTGCATGCAGTTTACTGTATCCGCAGCCGCAGCCGCAGCCGAGCAGCACCACTTTGGCCATGCTACACGGCACACACGGAAAGCAGCAGAAACTTCAAAAAATGTACGCAGCCATTGCAAAAACCCATCCACCTACACAACGACTGCAGAAGTGCGCGCCTACTCCCTCCCCCCACCCCACCCCCACAGCTCCTCCCGTGCTTACCATGACTCTTTATTGAATACACGCGCTTATGCACACTTTCAATACACTTTCAGCACGACTTCAAGCAGAGTTGCCAATTTTGTTGTTCTTCCTTGTTCTGCCACTACAACTTTTTTCCTTCTTTCGTTAAAGCTGGCTGGTGGAGGGAAAGATTTGACGCTGAATAAACGAGTTTTAAATGTTTAATACATTAAGACTTTGTATATATTTTGTATACAGTTTGAAAACTTGCTGTGTAATGAAATTCTGATTACGTGGCCACTTTTAATGAATAAAAAAAAAAAAAACGTCTTCTTAAAGTTGCGTATGAGTGCGAAAATGTTGGCAAAGGCGAAAAGGTCTTACGATTTGGGTAGAACGATTTTCTGCATTTTAGAGTTCGGTTCAACGCGATAATACTGAAAAGGGTATAATTAGGTTGGAATGTTTCTGACATGAGTGATTGGCAGAATTAGAATAATTCAATACGAAAAAAAAACGATAAAGAAAATATTTTCTAAAAAAAAAAAACATTTTAAAATATAAAACTTGGTTGCCGCATTTATGTGGTTTGACGGTAATCTCTTAATTTTATGTACTTTTCGTTAATTTCGATGTTGCATTAATCCTTTATGCGATTAAAGCAGGATGAATTTCTTAGGAAAGGCTTAGTTTAATGCCGTAAAAGGTTCGTGGCGCAGAGTATTATCCACATTGACGGTTCAACGTACGTGTTGTGACTTTGAAACTGCTTCAAAAGTTGAGTCGTGAGAAAGCAATGTTAATATGTACAATGAGTTACGCATTAAAGTTTGTTTTTATGTACGAAAATGGCCCGAAAACCTTCACTTCATTCAAAACAAAATACATTTCAATTAAAAATATATCAAAGGTGTGGGGATTTAAACATAAAAAAACAATTAATGAAAACAAAACGAATTTAATTAGCGAATGTGTAAATCGACGTAAATATTCCAAAGAAATGTTGAAATAATTCGTTTGAAACTGAAGTAATTCAAAGAACAAACCATTGTTTAATCAATGAAATTCCATTCAAGGTCAAACAAATTGATTGGACATTCAATGAAAAGTAAAACTGGCAACACTGTCAACTGCAAGACTGTTAGACGACAACAATAGGAAACCATTAGAAAATTAGCATAAATTGGAAAATAGCACAGAACAAGCGTGGCTTGATACAAGGGCGTCCAAAGTATAAATTTTGTTGTGCGAACGTGTGGTCGATGTCGTCTCCAAACATCCTCCCCCCCCATCTCTCCCTCCCCCACTCTCAACTGACTCTACTACTTCGACGAACTGACAAAGTTGGCGCACACACACTCATCCGCACAAATAATCCGCCACGCATCCCTGGCATACAAATTCTCTCCGAACCAGCGTCGAGAGTTCCCCACATCTCCCAGCTACTCGATCACAATTAATATTCTTCAGACAGTCAAGGTTATTCGGTGCGGTTGTAATAATCGTGTTTTCTGCCGTATCTTTTCCATAAAGCTTTTTTCATTACGACGACGTTGCTGTTTTCACTCTACGACTCCCCTCTCCCACATTGCCTATCTTCGTGTTTTTTTTCTACACGCATTTTTGCAATGCTAAGCATATTTTCCGCATTGAAGAAGGTAGCTAACAGCTCGAAATACAAAGAAAATAAATTGTGCGAGGCGCGAAATGTGCGAAACCAGCCATTGCATATGCAGTGAGTAACACACCCCGAAAAGTCCATTGTTTGGGTGATTAGTGCGATTTCGACGCGCAGCGGCAAAAGTCTTTTATATATAGCTGTTTGTCTCTACTCCCTCCATTCCCCCCGCCCACAAGCATAATTACCGGCTTGGTTTGCATAACAATGGGCGCCATCGCGTACAATGGTCTCCCGGGAGACACGCAGCTTGGCTGCAATGGCCGGAGAACCGGGACGACGCCATTTATATGCACAATATTCGCCTACGACTGATATGATAGGTGCAGACGATTAACATAATTCATGCATCCATCAAGGCGAGTAAATGGAACAACAATCCGTCAGGCAATCCATCGAACTGCCATTGCAGTCCAGACGCACAATGACAACGAAAAACATGATTTATTTACATAAAATGTATACAAAAGGCTTGAAATAACTCTTAAAAAATTTGCCAAATGACTTTTGATTGATTATATAGGGAAATCCAACGCCAGAACAGCCATGCTGATTGTTGATGTTGTCGGTCGGCAACAGAACAAAAAAAAAAGAAGAAAACATTGAACACACAATGGGTACCAAAGAATTCTCGCCAATGTTGTGAAGAATGTGAACGGCTGGGCGGAATGCCCAACCAAAAGAAAGAAGCCTTTGTTGTATACCGTAAATATACAGAGAAAAAAAAATTGTTTTTGGTGGCCGACTAGCGATTTTCTTTCGCAATAAACATTTCCAATGACTTAATGTCGTTTATTTTAAGCTAAACTCTTAAAAAGTCTAAGTAAACATACAACCCCAATCAATACACAGACGTTGAAGCGCCAACCAATTGAGAATGATCAAGAGAAAAGACTTGTGACCTTCAAATTGACTGAGCGATTTCCTCCTCTTTCATTGTCTTGTATATTTTGTTGTTGTTGTTGTTGGCTTTCTGCAGTATTTTGCTGCATGACGTCTTGAAGTGTATTAAATGTTTATATTAGCAAATGCCTGCCTCGAATTGCATTCAAGTGAAGCATCTCAGGCGTGTAACGTCAAGATGGAGAGAGGAGGGAGGGGGGGAAGTGTTTCTTCTCGCAGTGAATTCATTTAACAAGAAATTTAAACAAAATTATTTGTCTGAATGGGAATATAATAATCGTTGTTGCGATGCACTTCAAGACGCAGCTGTAAGTGGTGGGCATCGGCCTCTTGAAGCTTTTCAAAGCTTCACAAGTGAATGGGGAGACATTATAAAGTGATGTCACTCTATGAGGACAAAGTTTAATTGGTCAATTGTCGTTGCCAAAGCGATTAGTGTCCCAATTTAGTCACGGAAGCTATTAGACGTTGAAATAAAATAGTAATCAAGTCACCTCAGGTTGATTGAGTTATTTAATTCCACGTCTCATTTACTGGGTTAAAATGAATACAATCAAATTATTCAACCGTCCAAGACATGATTCACGATGCCTCTTCCACAAAGAGCATTTGAATTAGATAAGGAATTAGATTTTCGCTGCCTAAATTACAAGATCTAGAAACAAGTTCCCACTCCAGCTGCACACGCCATTAAGGAATATGGCACAAACTGCCTCAGAACCATACAAACGCGAATCATCTGCAGAGATCTCTCCTCGTTGCTACAACAGACAATTCCATTCAATGTAGTTGGCTTACAAGAGAGCCATTTAGATGTTTATCAAAATAAAAATAAAAAAATAAAAAAAATACTCATCCGGCCTCCGGGGACTACACATTCAGATAATCCCATTCACTAGCAAATGTACTCAGTGAGGTCGTCATAGAAGGCAGCTACGACTGGGCGACTAGCTCGTTCCTGCGCTATCTCGTCGCATTGTGTGTGCACGAAGTATACGACGGAAGATGTTTTTCCACTCGAGATTTGAGCCTTGACACACCCAGCTAAGCTATACACTCGCAAGATAGAGGCTAGAGCTCTTGAAACTCACACACACCCATGAACGAAATCCATTCCACCACTTACCAGTCGAAATTTTCGATTTTCTTTGGCCAGAATGGAAATGGAAATGAAAATGGGCATTTGCACAAAGTACGTAACTATTAACCGTTCCTAATGCGTCAGTATCAAGTAGTGGCATCTAGATGATGCGGTTATTTTGGAAGCGAACGAAATAGGAGACTATTGCTGCGAGAAATGATAAAACATAATAGCCCAGTCGAGCCGAGCAATATTGTGTTACAGTATTTCGGCCTAAAAGCTAATCAATCCTGGGAGTAGAACGAGAACTTCCTTTCGCCTTAATATTATCAAGTCTGGGCAATCCAAAGAGCGTCATAAAAGCTCTGCTGAACAGCAGAAACAACGAAAACAAGAAAAGACACCATGGAAAATGATGAAATGAAAATGGCACACACAACAACAGGAAAGAGGGCACAATAAAACACGAGCAACCCAGATACCAGCCGCTGCGCCAGTTGGTTCACGGGTGTGAGGGTTGGAATTAAAGAGGAAAATCTACACCAAAACAAGAGACGCATAGCAGATAACGGAAGCGGGCAGGGTATTCAACTGAACAGCGCTTGTGTTCTGACGGCTGGGCTTCACTATCATTATGGCGGTTCGCTATATATTTAAATGTACACAGCCTCCACCACATTGCCTCGCTCCTTCTTGTTGTGTTTGCACCGCCGAGCTCCACCTAAAGTATTTTTTTATGTTTTGTGACTTTCGTCTGCTTCGCCTTTTTTTAAGTTTTTTTTTTCATTTCTGCATGGTGGATCACGCAATATTCCACCCACCCTGTCCCAAATATCCCGATACACCGACGCCGTCGTAACCATACAAATGCCACCCGATGCGTACATGATTCGCGTAAACCGTTTCCCCCCCAGGCAGGGCAACACAACATAGAACATAATCACTCATATTACATAACAGCATACAGAATATAGTCAAATGAAAATCGATAATCCAGAGGGCAAAGCGCATAGCAGCGTCGAGCGGCGCACACACGACGCAACCGGCAGGACCAGCCAATTGCCAGTGTTGCCATGTTTCGCACAGCATTTCGGGGGTTGATGAGGATAATGTTCTGCCATGGCAGTACGGTCTGTTTTTGGGGCGTGATTCTTGTCAGATTTGGCCAATTGTATAGAGAATAAAAAGTTTTGATGATCTATTGTCCTAAGAATGTCAAGCAATTAAAGTTGCCTTATTGTTTAGAGAATCCCTACATGAGGTGGCCTAATGGAATGATCAATAAAGTATCGCATATTATTAAAGTTGGAGCATGGGCGATTAAAGATGCCAGGTCTGACATTGTTTTATTAACGAATGAGAAGAATTTCAAGGTCAGATTCTTTGGAGATTATTGATTTATAGAAAATGCAATTTACGAATACACCTTAACTTAAGGCAAATTTCTGGGAAAAATTCCAAGGTCACAGCTTCCTGAATATTTTAATCATCTTAGGTAACTTCTGCGCAATAGTTCCAGACACTCTCGATTTCTTTGAATTCTGAGTTATTACAAATTGGGTGAGTCATAGAATTCAATTAAAATGAAAACATAAAATATAGAAATTGGGGCGTGAAGTAATATAATTAAGCAGAGCCATGTCGGTGGAGTCTCAAGCTGAGATAAAATTACAACAACAACAAGACAACACAAAAAAATAACACAAAATAGACGAAGCCGTAACAAAAGAACTGTTCTACTTCGGTAATTACATTTCCAAGTGAAACTCTTTGCGGCTCTGTCCTACCAGAATTGTGCAACAAGTAATATTTCACATACACAAAAAACAAACAAAAAAACGGTGACCGCGTTTTGTCAGCGTCATACATTTGAAAAATTATGACCCTTCCGCGCTAAAACGTGTGCACATGAATTGTGTGCACGGTGGCGTGTCACCTGATACCTCTCCCCGACAAGACTTTTGGCATCGCTCGCTTTTGCGGCCACAAAATTCACCACACATGCATAATGAATGCGCTTGTCCTTCATCGTCTGACGTCCCTCTAATGTCGCCTGTGTGCCGTTGTCGCATTTATTCCGCCGCGATAATACATCGCGACGCGGCTGTTGTGTAACAACCGGGCGAAACTATAAGGTGAATGTCCCTAGTTCGCGCCGCTGCGCCTCTGCCTTCTGCATGTGGCCCTCGACCACTCAATTCGCTTCTGTGTTTTATTTATGCGACGACGAAGGTTTTTTCTGTGCTGTTTCAAGCTGTTTCACCTGAACTTATAAACTTTCAATAAACGTTTCTTAGTTGTTACGCAACAATTGAAGTTGTGCAGCTTTGCACTGCTCGGCAACAATTATTGACAATTGTGTGCGTCAGCAGGGCGATTTAATTGGAAATGTGACGTCAGCTGAATTCGAATCGTTAATGCTGCCAGGTTGAGAATTCTGATTTACTATGTTGATTTTATGTTTTTGGCGAATTCTGCATATTTTTTTCGATTTAAATTGTACAGTTTCCGTTTTGAATTTCTTCGTTGAAGGAATTTAGTTTTGCATCGACGACAAAAAAAACATGCAAAATTAAGAAAATGTCTCTATAAATGAAAGTATTAAAAACACTGATTTAAAACAAAAAATTGACAATATTAACAATTTCTTCGTTAAGGACTTTTTTTTTGACTAATTGAATAAAAAATCATGTAGATCCAAGAATTTTCCCGAAAACCGACGTAATTGTTTATTTTTAATGAATTTATTGTGGTTTTTATGCCTTTTTGAGAAAAAAAAAACATTGATTGGTTTTTCCATTGTTTCGAATACAAATGTTCCAGAACTGCTCCCGAACTCATTGTTTGATTTCACGCCAGCAAAAATTCTATATTAATTAAAAACCAGTAAATGCATTCAAACACCGACTGAGGTAAAACCAATTTAAAAGCTTCTTTCTTTGCGATTCGTTCTCATTAAATTGAAATAAAGCAAATGCTTTTATAAAAGCCGGTCTAAATTGAACTTGCCACAAAGATGTAAAATGCAGTTAACAAGCATCTAAAAGTATACGCATTCATAATGGCATAATGCCAAAAACAATTCCCATCTCAGCGAATGCCATCAACTCGTTTACATCATAAAAGTGCGCTGGCTCTAATTCAATTTTTTGTTTACTGCCCCCTAGCCCCTGGGGTGGAAGGAACTCACAAGAAGTTGCCGAAGCATAATTTCTACGGTAAAAGCTCTACAAGACCAGTATATTCTGCCACTTGAAAGAATTACTATTCACGAGCGACTACTACATTATTACATATACTTTAAAATAAATTTCAACTAGACGCTCTCTGTACACAGAAGTGCTTCTAAATGAATCATAAAGTCTCATACGGGGTGTGTGAGTTTAGTGAAGGGTTTTCGTGTGACGCCATGTGCTCGTGTTAATTGCACCCGTTCCCCTATTAAGCATTTGGAGCGCTCACACGCGCGTCACCGCATCAGCGCTTTTTCGTCAGGTAGGTAAAGGATCCTTAAAGTTTTACAGCCCCGTAAAAGCGAGCAGACGCGCCGACCCGCACGCAAAAAAGGACTCACACACAAAGGCAAAATAAAATATCAAAAAGAAACCGGGAGCAATAAACCACCCCTCTCGCCCGCTGTCATGTCGCTGCTACTGCAATAAATTACGAGGACGAAAAACCGGTTTGGTGAACAGAGAAGCCCACAATATGATTGTTATGTGTTTGTATATGCACTAAAAGTGTGCGTCTGCCTTATCGTCCAACATTTACGCTGTTTTACGACGCCATTTTTAACCATCATCCCCCAACCCCCCCGGGGTTCGTGTGTGTGCGTGTATTTTCGCCAATGCTTCTTGCTTTAACAGTCCCTGACACAGAGCACCTGCTTTGTCGTGCCGCCCTCTTTCCTTTTGGCTGAACATGCAAACACCTTACGCTCGAAATGTCGAAGTTAAAACGTAGATTCTAAGGTGTAAAAGATGTGGGGTGAGCTCAATTTGGCGGGTGGCGGCACCTGCTTGGAAGGAGATGAGCCGGCAGTCAGTCAACACACGCGTACCGAACATTAACATGTAAGACACGCCAGCGGGAGGAAGTCGAATTGAGAAGGAAACGGAACAGCAACGGCGGTGGGTGACAAGTCTTCAAAAACTTGAGTCTATATATTTTCGTCAACATAAGAATTAACAAAGAAACGACTTTTGAGTGGCATTATTATACCGAAATGGAGTTTCGGACTCTTTCGTTTATCTAATAAATCTAACCTCAAAAAAGAATGGTCATTGACTGACAAATTAACGCTCTCATTCATGCCATTAAAGACGCATTATAAGTTTAAATTGCAAAATTACTTCAATAATGCAGCAAAATGTCGGCCATTAAAATTCAATTACAAATTAACAACTGCATTAATAATCCAGCATCATGATTTGCATAAGAAAGTACTTAAAACACATAAATTGATGATAAACTTAAGTGCACGTACATAAATTATAAATAGACACATTAGTCAGATGTACAATGTACATTTTGTACAAATTGTCTGGCGATTTTCAGCTTACCCAGACGCAACGAAGTGAGTCGCATGTGGTTCAAGGTCAATCAAATTGAAAGCATCGTTTTGTTTGGTTTGGCGTGCACAAGGCGAACTCTCTCGCCTCATTTTATGTGCTTTTTTTTTTGTACTGCCATGAACCGAATTGCACAACAATGAAAAATAGCGATGCCAACCGAAAAGTGTGCGTTCGTGCCCAGCCATTAATTAATTTAATCTTAATATTGTGTCAAACTTTAAAATGACGTCGCCTTCATGTGCGACTAGGAACAATCGAGGGGAAGCCGATAACAGCCAAAA
>JANSTS010013022.1:78499-94897 GCA_026546915.1 Sylvicola fuscatus
TTTCTTTAAAGAGAGCAATCACCCCATCTAGTCAAACGATTTCCGACCTTCAAAAAATGCTACGAAAATAGCAAGGTCAAGGTAATCAATTGAAGAAAAGTTATTTTTAAAACGCGCCCATCAAATTGGTAGCGTCCAATCAATTAATGGATAAACGAACAAGGCGGCTGCCGGCAATTGATGCAATAAAGCTTGATGCAATCGACGCGCTGTCGCTTTAGTTCCAGGCATTTGGATCAATAAAGCGCATATGTGAGTCATATAAAGCTTTTCCCGAACGTAATTCGTGTTCGTTTAAATCAATAAAATTCTACATTTACGATCTAACGTTTGCAGTAAGACCTTTAAGTTAAGGCGAATGAAAGACGTCTATTTACAAACGGTTGAAAAGTCTTTGTTTGACAAATTAATGACTATCACGAGGAGCACATGAAAACGTTTAAAATGCTGACGTAGATTCAGAATTTTTTCTTCCTTCTTTTTTTTTTTTTTTTGAAAAACAACAATCGCAACACAGCCGACAAAGTCTAGGCTTTTCCGCTGCAAATAATTCCCAGCGCTGCAGTTCACGAACTCAATGAATTACATAACAATTCACATGCACACAAAGAGAATGCCAACTTCAAAGTTATTGATAAATGAAAAAAAAAATTGTTTAAAGACCGCTGGACGTGTTTAATGGCGGTAATGCACTTCAAGGTCACTGCGTAATTGCAATATATGCATTTCCCATTTGGATATACACGCACACAATGGCAACTTTATTCAGTTGACATTAATTGCTGTAAATACGCGTCAACGACTTGCTCATCGCGGCTTTAAGTGAATGAATTGATAATTAAAATTATCTTTATACTCATTATAGAGGAATGTCCCATTCGGCGTTATACGGCGTAATAAAAATAAACACACAACTTGTGTTCTGTTTGCTTGGTTGGGCGAAGCAGACGTCTTACAAACTGAACAATCAGTGTAAATCAGCGGGACATGGGGGAACAATAACGAAATTTAATCATTGCAAAATTTAGCGACACACCCGACATGTGTGGTTGTGTCGAAATCTTCCATTGGCTACACATTTCGTCTGCCCACTGGCTGTATGACGCCACCGAACAAGGCCTATCATTATTACTTCGGCCTATGTGCCCAAATGGCGAGGACTACACATGAGGACGAACAATGGTAGCGAATTGAAAACATTCGGCGCCATTCTCATAATTTATGAAACATGCGAGTCTCGGCCATATCATGCCACGAAATCAATCAACATGAACCCAAAAACTGAAACAACGACATAAACCCAAGAACGGCAGCCAAACAACCCATTTCGACAGTGGAGTGGCACTTTATTTTTAGCACATGCCATTATGAGGAGAACACGAAAAAACGACAACAACCCGCAACCAAACAACAAAGTGTAATAAAAAATAATGAAATACACAGTTCAACTAAAAACACCCACGCAAAATGAGCGCCGAAAAATTAGGAAAGCTCGCCCAGCAGCATTGGAATCCTATTCGTTTGCTTAAATGGCGGGGAGCGAATCGCCTAACTATTATGGAAATTGGATTGAATTGGATTAGGTTGCAGCTTCATATGCACACAGCTATTTCCAGCATGACATAATAAGGGAAAGAGAGAAGCACTCCACTAGAAGAACATACCCGGGAATGGCGTAACCGCACAAGAATTTCTGCCAAACTCATAAATAACGTCGGTAGGTGTGTGACTATTGATTTTTCGTTCACCCTGCATTTTATTTTCCTTCAATTGCTGCATGAACAGCAACAACAAATGGCATTTCAATTTCGCCATTCCCTCAACATCCAGGACAACTACATAAAATATTGCGAAGGAGCTGTGGGGGGGACTTTCACAGCAGTTATCCGTCTTCGCCTAGAGCAATTTCAATTGAAAATACTTTGGCACGGGAAAAATTTGACATTCCTCACCCGCAGCTGTGGAAGGACGAATGAAAAAAAGGCTTATTTTATGGCTGGGGAAAAACATCTATGACGAATGCTGCCACCAAATGGAATGGAAATTAATCGACAGTAGCACGGAACACACACAAATTGATGGGGAGTCACAATTGCCAACGCACCAACGACAATCCATCAGTACTTTTGTATGGGAATAGCTCCGCCAAGAAAAAATTACTTCTTTGCAATTCTCAAACACTTTCCCTCTCCACTAAACGTTCACCACATTGAACATTTTTAATCGACGACCAATTTTCAGCGAAATAATAAAATTGGCACAAATTGGGAAAAACGTGGCGCTTTTTCTGCCTACAGGGCGAAACGAGTGCTTCGCCGTCATTGTTGTCGCTGTTCTTTCGACAGGGCTGCCTTTAATTATATTCTTTATGTGTAAGAGCTCAGCTCCCTAACTAAACATATATACGAGTGCTACATGTACACATTTTGGCCCAGGGTGTGTCCTTTTCAAGCTGTATTTGGTGCGCGTCGACGTTGCCATTGGAAATCGTTACATTGCGCTCTACACACAAAAACTGTCTCCGTTTTTTTTTCAGTCGGTACCATGCTTTCCCAGCCCATTCCCATCTCCTCATCCCATCTTCGACGACGTCTTAGAAGGTCATGGGTATTGGCACAGAACATTCTGCCGTTGTATTCGCCAAATACGAATCGAACGAGAGCAAATGAAAATTGGGACTGAGCACCGAAATCCAAGGCAGACCTCATTGAATTTATTCCAACCCAAACCCTCTGGCTGCCGGCACGGTCAGCACCAATCCCCATTGAATGGCCGGCAGGGTTGCTTGCACCAATATAACGAGAAGCACAATTTTCTTGTACATAAAATTTAAGAATTCCGCTAGAGCTTTATGGTTTCGTGTTTTACTTTTTCTCTGCTCGTCTACAGTGCAGACGTGAAAATTAGAATTTATGACGGAAAATGAGAAAATATTATTTTATGCGCTCGCTGGTTTTCCTGGTATTTTTCTTCTGATTTTAGGGGCTCCGGACTATTTATCTTCATCATTGAAATGGCTGGTCGTTATTATTTCTTAATGGTGCACTTGGATTGTGTAAATTATAATTTTCTTGAATAGAGGGAAGGATTTTTGCCATGAAATTGTCACTGGATGGTTTGTTTGCGAGGACAATCAATCAATAGACAAAAAAAAAAATGATTAAGGACTAAAAAAAAATAATAATTTAGTAATCTTAATTGTGATTTCAAGCCTCTTCTAACTAAATGTATTTGAAGCCGTGAAAGAAAATCACAATTCCATGAAAGTTAAATAAAATATGTTTCCAAGTTCGTGAATTCTTGAATAACAGCCAGTCGAGAATTCCACATGACAATGATCAATTTTCCGAGAAAAAAGCCTTGGGGAAAGCAAGTTTAAACGATTTATACCATCATCTAAAAATTAAAGTTTATACAGAAGAAAATTGATGAATAAAAACAAGAAAGCTCGTGAGTCGTAGCCGAAGATTGCATTAGCAAAGTGCTACAATGTATGCCAAGGATTCCCAGGAGTTCTTTTTCAAAAAAGCGGAAAGTGTTATTTCACATAAAAAGATGTGTAAAAGTATTCATAAATCTTTATGAAATGATAATCCAGAAGCACCAAAGTGTCCTCAAAAACAAAGAAGCCACCCACAAGACGCCGACGTGTCATCAACACCACCGCCCTCCAAAGGAAAACATTACTATACTTTCCCGGAAGAATGAAATACAAAAACAAAAATGAAACATTCTCTGGCAAACTACGGACCGATTTAAACATGGGAGCGCCACTTTAAGATTAAAGTGGAACAATCATTTTCGCAGTTTATCGATTTTGGCCACCCATCAGCACTTACACAGTCACAACAAAACAACAGGACAACCAGAATGCCGACAACGAGTAACGACGACGTCGTCGTCGCTATCACATATATCAACTACATAATACCTATGTGGAGCGATTACATAAATACAACTGTATATATGCAAGAATATCCCGATCCAATCGTTGTATGTACTAGGCGCATCGAACACGCGCGCACAGGACACAGCTAGCGTAGTACATAGGACGCTGTATCCCTGGCTGCCGAGTGCCGGGTGATGGTTGGGTGTCGGATACGGATTTCGTTGTACATAAACCGTAACCCTCCCGGTTTTACCAAAGAAATCAAATGATGGAGAGAAAAAAAAAAGAGAAAAGAAAAGTTGGATGCAGAAAGAAGACACCAGCAAATAATTCTGAACAATCCTCATTCTAGTTGATGTCCGTCTTTTTTGTTGGTGTTCATTCCGTTTCTTGAGCCATATTCTTTATATAGAGTTTGGGGATGTTATGAAAGATGTCTCCCCCACGATTCGGAGGAATGAGGAGACCATATAAAAAAATCAAGATATAAAGTGTTAGGTGCGACGACTAAAGGGCCAAACGAAGGAGATGGTTGGGAGGAATGACAAACTCGGCAGGGCATAGACACATACATTTGGGCAGAAAGTACGTGACTCAACTGGGGATGGATGGGTTATAAATGCTGCGACTGAGTACACACTTCTATGTGAATTTGTACATTATGTAGAACTTTTTGGAGCGCCCGATGTGTGTGGGAGCGTAAATGGTTCATATTATACAACACCGGGATATTATATAAAGAAGGACCCCATCCATTAATTCTGTGGCGCCAGGGATGTGAGAAATATGCGGAATTTTCAAGTTGCTGCAGATCATTCGTGAGCTACGTGGCTGGGGGGGGATTTCAGTCGCACTGCTGCAGGAACAACTTTTAAAGCTTAAAAGCTTTGAAATGCATAAACAAAAGCAGCAGCTGTAAAAGCTGCGGTTCCGTCACTAACAATTAAAATACAAAACCAGATCATGCATTATCATATGCGGTTCGATGAGTTGCGGCAAACTTACTTCAAAACCCAATCCAGTAAATGGATACAGCTCCATTACATGTACAAGTGATTGTTATAGTTCTGTCAAGGATATGCGGCCGGGAAACAATGCTACGATCTTTGAGAAGCTCTTAGCGAAATGAAAACGCAGTTCTCAATCCGCACTCCGCCACTCTGCCTCCCTACCCAGCACACTCCATGATCACACTTTAGTTTTCGGGTCAGGTGCTATGTGGTGCACATTAGGCAGCATGTAAATAAATACCCATACATCAGCCGGCCTGGCAAGATTCCACCTGCGATTTATCACGCTCGAGTCTAGTCACACGTTGTTCCCCCAACGCAGAGTCGACTGATTGAAAAGTGCATGGGTACCAACGAGACAGACAGACAGGTCGACAGAATTGGTATTAAAAATAGATTTTTATTTATTATCGTTCGAGGTCTTTCGTAATACATTGTTGCCACATTTCCGTCAACACTATACAAACAAACAGCCGCGGCGAATCCAGACGCAATTTATTCCGACAAACAAATGGTGGTGGCGAAGGAAGACTGACTTGACTCGAACCGCCATTTTGTCGATTTAAATTTGGAATTCGAAATACAAACAGCCCGCAGCCAATCTTCACTGACACAAGATAAACTATGCAAATAAATGAGCTTAACCTCAAGCCAAGTCAATTCCCATCGCCCATAAGCCGAATGTTGTGTTTCAAAGGAACGAATTCAATTAAATTGATTGCGTACATTGTGTGTGCTGGGGTTGGTTGGCAGTGACTTGTGCGATTTGTGTGCTCTGGTCATTTGGACACATGGAAACAAGGACAACAACACAGCCGGCCCAGGATTTTCCTCAATTTGCATAGAATAACCGGCTTAACGTAATTTATCCATTTTAGATTTTTGGCTCAACGCCTGACATGAAGGTTAGATAGACGCAAATCCTTGCTACTCAGCACAAAACAGAGGGTTTTATTTAATAATAAACGTTTTGAGTGGGCTTAAGTGACGTTGATCTGCCAATTGAAGCGTTACGACAATTGGCAACAGCGCTGCACCGGCTTAAATTAAAGTCAATTCGAACATGCGATCGCTCAGAAAAATGCTAATCTAAATTTGATTGCAGATAAAAAGCCTTTTTTTTCGAAAAGAGGAGTTGCAAGCAGTTTGTTGGTAATGAGCCCAATTAAAGACTTTTCAGCGTCATGTTGGCGGTTTTTTATTGTGCAGTTCGGCTTCAATTAGAGCCAACAAACAGATAATTGCATTATGTGCATGATGACTAAAGGGAAGCCCTTAAAAAACGATTGAAATGTGCCAATTACTGGTGAAATGGAATTTTCGCGTAATCGGCCTGAAAACACGAACTCCGATGATTCCTTTTGGAGTTATTTTTTTACTTTGATAAAAGCTTTCTGGATTGGAAGCTTAAAGACGACAAAGATTAAGGCTCCACTTAATCACAGTTCTTTTGCAGCACTTCAGCAACCACAAGCGCGGTTCACATTTCCCACTCATCGAATCCAGTTAAAACAAGATTCTACTTAATAGAAGTGAGAATGGCGAAAAAGACGCAGTTGCAGCGACCACATAATCATATAGATGTTATCAAATGCAACTTCGAGTCCAGTCGAAACAAACAGCGCGACGTTGCCAGTGAACCCTCCCATCTTAGTTGGAGCTGATAACATGTGATGACCTTTGCATATAAAGTGCACAGGAAGACAGATAATTTGATTATTAAATTTAATATGTACATATGTAACATACATACGGACGAGTGTGTGGAGGTTAGCTCAAAATCGAAAATAGAACAAATATGCCGACAGAGGAGGCCATTTTGAGTCTGGCAACGGAACAATTATTTGGCTATTTAAAGTGAGAGACAATAGTTGTCGCTAGTTGATGGTGTGAGTAATTACATTTGTTTGTTACCTATGAATGGGTGAGGCGCCAGACGATATCCGCTGTTGATATGCAGTGGGCTGTTGGGATGACGGACCAGAATCGGCCCTCTGGCTAGATGGGCCAACCGGAACTGATCGAAGGGCCGCTTCCATTTCATTCCGAATCCCGCCGATCACGCATTACTCTCCGTCGATTGAGTTTGAATTATTATCTCTTTTTTTTTTCTTTTTTTTTTTTTAATTTTGAGGTTATGCACTTTCTCTTTTTGTAGTTGTTTTCCACAAAACTTTGCACTTGTCGCTTCGCTTTGCGTTACTCATTAAAGCGCACTCACTTGCTCAGTATTTTTCCTTACTATCATAAGATTGAACCTGTAATTAAAAACAATTTTTTCTTTAAGATTTTTTTTCTTCACACAATTATTTTTTTGTTGTCGTAATTATTCACTACACACAGCACATTGAAACTTTATTATAACGACTTAACACATCGTCTAAAATATATTATTCATATTTTAATTATATTTTACTCCGGATGCATGCACAGAGCCATCCAGGCATTAGGTTGTGCTTTTTCAAATGGACGTGGCGAACCATTACAAGTTAAATACGTCATTGTGGCGAAGAAAAATACTTTTACGAGCGCAAAATAACTACATTTTAAGCTAAATATTTCTTTAAACGAAAATATTTTTCAAGGTCACATTAAATAAACTGATCAACGGTAATTTGTATGATGAAAAACTAAAATCCTTTCCCGATTTTTTAAAAGAAGAAGAATAAGAATTTTGGCGAAGAAATTATCGATTTTATACGCGTTTTATTTTCATTTTTTTTTTCAAATGCATTTTTGTCTGGAGCATAAAGTTCGCTAATCATTTTTCATTCATCTAGTAAATTTTAGGTTTTTACACAGAAAATACATTTGTTTGAATGAAAAATAACAAATAATGAAATTGTCTGATAAATTTTGTGAATATAAGCGAAAAGTAACCCCTAGACAAGGAAAATGTTTGCTCCACATCGTATAACCACCTTTACAGATAAGATAATGTCCACAGAAACCAGATAACATTGTATACAGAATAAATAATTGTATTTGCACTGATCATTATCACAATCATCCATTACAGTTGTCCATATGATTCAGTTTTTTGACTGAATTCATGATTTTCTGAATAATTTTTCGCATTCAAAAACAATATTTTCTATAATATGCAAAGTTGAATGAATTCTGCATGAAATGTTGCGAGATCATTTAAGCGGATGCTCTGATAGTCACGTATGCAGGGTGCTCATTAGGAAAAAAAAAAGTGCTCCACAAGAATTTGATTACACGTCGAGAGTCATGCATTGTGGGCGATATAGAGAGGCTGTGATTTTGACAGATGAACATAATTACATATGGATTTTCCACGTGAATTCGTGTCACACGAGATATTCATTTGGTGTTTCTAGCACAACTAAATTGGATACAACATGAAATGGCGTGGCAACGGTGGAGGCACGAAAATATGACGCATCGAATAATTTTCAGTCCCTCCACAACCCTCAGCCTGACTTCAGATTTACATTTTATGTTTAACATATCCGCAGATTCTACAGACCCCCCTCCCCATCGAACAAAGACGGACGATATGGAAAATTCTGCTGATTTTTTATGTTTTATTCAAAAGGTGACGAGCTGCTACACAGGGAAGACGGTATCCAGTTTAATATTCATAAACAACACCAGCAAAAGTCGCCGCAGTAGCACCACTACGCAGCCAAAGTCGGCGGATATAGCCGGGCAAATGTGGACTGGAATATGCGAACGAGGCTAAAGGACGATTTACATTTGAAGCGAACGCCAAATAAGAGCAAAATTACACATACATTTTATTCGATTGCGAATTCAGCGGTTCATTCATTAAAAACCGACTACAAAGAGTCATGTTTCTAATTAGTCGAAGAGGCTTTGTGACATGTCTGTTCGTGACTTTTTTCTTTTTTCATTTCATTTCTCTTTTCGGATGTCACACAATTTCCACCGCCCACAGACATTACTGTATGTCTGTCCCTAACTTCCCCACCTCCTGTCGGTTATCAGCCTCTTTCCATTGCGCCAAAAAGGTTCTTTGGCAGACACGTGTGTACGAATTTCGTCACATTGTGTCTTATTGACACCAGCTGGGAAAACTGGGCAAATTATATATGCTAAAAAAATTCAGAGCAATGACGAAACGGCACACACACTCACACACGCACACATACTGAACATTATAAAACCACATTGGCAACGACAAAAATGAATTGGAATGAATTTGAACAAATTGTGCTGTGACAGCGCGTTGTCGCCGCGAGTGGCGCGGGGTGGGGCAGCCGTTGGAGCTGCCATGAGCCAAAGCAGATGCGGGATATGCGACAATTTTCTAGGCCGGAAAACTCGTTTTGCTGTTGTAATCGCATTGAAAAGGCACACAAGCGATATCAAGTCAATAAACTTCACTGGGGCTTGTGAAATGATGGTGCTCTGGGCTGATTCCGCCACATGCAGAATAATAAATGGCCTTAGAAGTGGATTTTGCTTATGTGCCACATGTTTTTTAGCAAATTAATTTTTGTCAAACGATGCGAAATTCTTTTTTCAAATGCCATTACATGCCAAAAAAAACAGCGAATGGAAGTCTTGACGATTCTGGGAACCGGATAGGTATTTAAACTTCAGACTCTAAATCATTCGCTAATTAGCTGAGCATCTGTTTGTACAAAATATATTCACATTAAGTACATCTACAATTACAGTAAGTACCATTTCAAAGAACTTCTCTAAAATAATTGAAAACGAGCTAAGAAAAAGCTATGTACTGAACGTGTCTACGGAACCCATTTATTATTACCGCTAATACGAGGTGTTATTGGCCATTGCATGTCTTCATTTAGATATGTACGTACGTGTAATTATGTTAAAAATAGAAGAAAAAACAGCAACAACATAAAAATCATGTTTTCAGTTCGCCTTGGAACGAATTGAAGCCGCATTCACGCGAAATCTTGTTAGATAATTGCATTTAAATGTGCTATAGGCTGGTTTTTCACTTCCTGAACCACTAAACTTTGCAGCACATAAACTACAATAATATTCCGATGTTCTTTTGAGAAACTGGTTTCGAAAGAGGTCACAATTTAACGAAAAAAATAGACAACGTTTCCAAATAAACGTAAAATCAATTAAATAACAATTGTTATTTCATAGTGTCTTCCATTGTTTGGTAAACAAATAATAAAATCTATTGGAAATTAATTTGCTTGTTGACTAAAATTATTATACAGAAATTTCGTTATTATTTCTGGCGACAAACAAAGTGAGAACTGAGCTGAATGATGGTTTTGATTGCAAATGTACGACAGTTAACAAACTCTATTCAATCAAACATTTTAATTAATTTATAATTACGTAGAAAAAAACCATCATTCATCGATCGATAAAAAGTAGAGACTGCGCCATGTTGCCAGTTTTGTTTATAATAAGTCGAATAATTGTAATTAAAAAAAAATAAAAATTTCATCATCTAATTTCGCGGGAAGTTTTTTCAAAAATTGGACGTAAAAAATTATGTTATTTGTGTAGCAAATTTGCATTAATTTAGGTATTTTAACGATTGTAGGGAGTATCGAAACAATTAAAACTGTTTCACAAAATAAATATGGCACTGTTACAGTTTTCAAGGTCAATCATATGTTAACTTAAACAAAAATTGTACTTATAAAAAAAAGATAAATAACAGAGAGGAACAAAAAATGCATCGTGAGTGAACTAACAACAACGGCTGACCTAGAAAACACGCGACCAACTGCATTTTGCGACTAATTGCAATTTACCGTTAGCACCAAACGTGCACAATCAACTTTAATTATTATTTTATTATAATCACTTTCTAGTGTTTCATCCAAATGTTCACGGTACATTATAACAATTAACAACAATGGCACACAAAATAACGTCCAAAATGTTTACACAATGGAAGCGCACAAAGTAACTGCATTTGAATAGATTTTATTATTAAAACGTGAAACAAATAATTGTAATCTTTTCTTAGATTTAAATTCATTTTGCCAAAAAAGAATTGAGATTTTCTTGGAATGTAACAATTCTATTTGAAAAATCAGCAAAGACAAAGATTTTTTGGTAATTAAAGAAGAAGAATATTATTTGAGAAATCTGATTTCTTGATAAAAATAAGTCGAAAATAACTCAAAATAGAAGGTAAAATCCGTTTTATATTTAAACTGTTAGGCTAGTCCAGTGAAAATACTGCGCAGTTAAGTTTTGAAACAAGAAGAAAAAGCAACCACCAACAAAAGCAGAAAAACTTGTCTTTGAATGGCTGAAGATTTCTTGTAAAAAGTACAGAACTCACGGAAAATATTATCGCATATGTGGCAAATATAAACGGTTTTATGGTCGAAAACTTTTTTTTTTTTTAATTCTAAAAGTGTGGCCAAAGTAAAAAAAAATTACGTCATCAATGCTGAAGAGGCACAAATAATTACGTAACAGCCTGATCTATGGAGCTTCAAAACACGAATTTTAATAACGGCCAGACAACTTTAATGACTATAACAGCAATTAAAGCCATTTTCACCATGCTAAAGACTTATTCGATTGGGAAAACAGAATACGAGAGGCCATTCAAATAACAATTAAATAACTGCATCACTAAACAGCGAACCAATTAATTACCACTGAATTGACAATTAAAGTATTCACAATGATTCACTGGGAAACTGAAGCACCACTTTTGCTGGGAGAAATTCAATTTTAGGAAAACCACGTGTTTTTAGGGCCAATACAATCCCTTTCAGCCAGCAAAACCGCACGCAAAATGAATTTTCACTTCAATAAATCTGGCAACAGCGCGCTGCCGTTTCGCCTATATGGCTTGTCTCACAGACATTTTTGTATTTTTCTTCTTCTTATTCTTCTTCTTCTTTTTGTTATATGTTTTTTGTTCTTTTTTTATTCCTTTTTTTTTTTTTTTTGGTGCAAACTAACGGAGCAACTAACTTTTAATTTAAATATATGGCTAATTTAACAGCTGCAACGAAATTATTTTGCCAGATGTTTGTGAGATGCAATAATTTAAGATGGACGTCACCGAACGCACTTTAATTTAAAATTTGACCATCTTAAATCTGATTTTTTGTGAATTTCGTACTTTTTTCCATCTACAAATTTCCACTTTTTCCAACACAAAGCACTGAACTTGGCCATAATAAATTACCAAAGAAAATTGAATTTAAAAAGAAACTGGTCACAGCCACAAAACACACCTTTCACACTGCGTTCGCAGGCAAGAAAGTCCCCTGTATCTTTGCTTGATCGTCGCTTCTGGCCAGATTCCGCCATTTACGCGCAAAAACCATACAATCGTGGCTATTGAAAGTATTCTTAACGTAACACGAATTTGAGGCCAGACGACGAACTCCTGCGAATCGATTTTCACGTGTTGTTGCCTCCTGTGGCACATAAACAACGCTTCCAAACTTCTAAGCCACGCAACACAGAAGCTGCCCGATATGAAAAACACTTTGGCTGGCCCAAAATTAACACTGCCACAGCCAAGAAACTCACTTTAAATCTTTTGTATAAAAAAGAAAACACACAAAAACACTAAGAACAGCCGAATGGCTGGGTCTGGCGAGACACCGAACTTCTTCAAGATTTAAGACGCGCTCCACGATCTTCTGGGCGGTTTTGGACAATCGCACCGCACAATGTGTCGTTGAACTTAAAGACACCAACCAACAAAAATAAAAAAGGAGCGGAAAAACAACAAAAAAAATATTACGCCGCCGATATAACAAATAGAATAATTCCCGGAGAGCAAGGCATCCGCGTGGCTCGGGCGTGGATTCTGCGGACTCGAAATGCCTTTTTCCACCTGAATTTAGCACTTAGTCGTACACTAATTGTTCACCGTTAGTTTAATTGTTCATTTTCAATAAAAATTCACGTGTAAACGACACAATTCGATTATATTGCGGGAGCGACATGGAGCCTTGATCGCACAACGGCAGCCATATTTAATTTTTTTTTCGTTGCCTTTCCTGCTTTTGCGTATATTACTATGTACATACCAGTTCTCCGACATATTATGTTTCTTTTCGCTTTATGCTGTACACAGAAAATGAGTTCATGTGGACGGACTGTCGATGTGTGCGTGAATTAGTGGCATGTCGTGCGCCGCCACCATCAGAGCCTGAATGCGAGGCGAGCGGCGTGTGTGTACAATGTACGGAATGGCGATGTGTGTTGGTGTGCGAGTTGTTTTTCCTCATTTCTGTTTTCATTTTGATATTCCGACATTTAGACTAATGATTGGCGTTGTCCTGCTCTGGCGGCAGCGTCAGATGCGCGACAGCCACTGGTGCGCATGAGATGGCCGCTATTGCAGTTCGCGTGTGTGTGTGCGAGCAACGCTGCGAATTGGACTCTACAGTCTGCTGCTGTAAAATTTGAGCCGCTTTCACACACATGCAGCCACAACAGAGTTAATCTTTTCTTTAAAATTAAAGTGCTAGAAGATTTTACATTTAGAAGTCTTCAGGTAATTTTATTTTCAATTATTGTTTACGTTTGACATATTTATAATGTACATTCTGTTTAAACGCTTTCCATTTTGAGGTTAAAAACTCTAAGAATTTATATTAAATGCATGTATTTGACCAGAAATAACGCCAGAATTGCGTAATAATTTAAGACAGCGATCTGTCAACGTGGCAACATTTGAATATTTTATATTTAGCACCGATTTCCAGGTAAATTCTAACAGTTAACCTCTGAAACTTGATATTTCCTTAATGACACTTAATTAGTTTCTATTCCGAACCTTTATTTGGAGCAATCGCATGTGTGTGTGAGTGTCGCTTTGAATTTATAAACGCACAAAATTGTCAATTATCTAATCTATAACGGTATGAGGTCGTTTATCACATTTTGTCTGATAACATAACTTTAATGGGAGCAGCCCGTCTCAAATGCTCCCCTGGGCCCTTCTCCCGCAAAAAAAAAACACCCCCACCATCATGCTGTCATTATACCTATATATAGTTCTCTACAGAAAGGTTAATTTCTGTTGTGTTTCTTTCTCTTCTGGCTGCATAAATAAATAGAAATAAAATTTACTATGTATTGTGTACAAAGTCTTAAAGAAAATGAAAAATAAGAATTAGATGAAGAAGAAGAGTAAGTAGTGAAATGCTGAAAGGAAACAATATAAAATGAAATGTAAAGAGAGAACAGGCAGAAACAGAACAGAAGAAGAAAAGAAAAGGGAACAAAAAAGAACCAACGTCACGTTGGCAATTTCAATGCGTGTCGTCGCTACATGTATGCATATGGATCCAAAGTCACACTGCCAGCAGTGCCAGAGTGCGTCTAAATTCTACATACGTTCACATATATCGCATATATGCAGCGTAAACGTAAGTAGAAACCGGAGTTCACACATGCTTCATCTCACAAAATGGCGGACAATAAATAATTACTATACCATCGCACGTTCCGACACCAACACCACGCCACTGTGTCGCTTATCCGAACGCGGCGGTTCACGAGTCTCTCAAGTCTCAATTCTCACCACACCACGCCACACGCAACAACAACAAAATAACAGGAATGAAAAGACCAATATAAAAAAAATATAAAAAATAAAAGGAAAAAGAAGAAAATATATAATAAATTCTTGTTTTGTTCACGTTCAAAACAAGCGTTGTAAGTTCAGCCGCAGAGTTTTGAGTTGTCGCTGGTCGGCTCATGGGCTTCACCGACTCACAACTTTCCCTCGACCGTCCCGCGGCATTTCCAATTTAGTCATACATAATTATTTATACTTTGTTTTCGCTCACATGTGGAAATTATAATAAATTTTCTCGAGAAACAACAATTATTATAATTGTTGTTCTGTGCGAGTGTTTTTTTCTCTGCAAAAACATTTTTTGGCTTGTAATTTGTCTTTGTCCGGAATGTAACTGTTCTTTTTGTTTAGAACAATTTATGCCAATAATTTGTTATTTATGTTTTTTAATGTTGTAAAATTTTAATAATAATAATTTTAAAAATCCCACGAAATCATTTATTGTAATTAATCTAATACTAAACCGCAGCAATTTAAATAATTATTGAAAAATTGTTAATTCTATGAATTTCAGGCAACATTAAAATGTTTTTTTTTTCAAATACGTTGCAAATGACTGAAACTTTTCATTGATAAATTATGTTACCTCGCCTAACTGGCCATAAAAAAATGTTTTAAATTCAGATTTTAAACCGTTAAGATTATTTTTAACTTAGCAAAATTGTTGGTCTTATCAAGAGAACAAACAAACGGGATGGGACATTTTTTCAACCATTGAATTAATGAATACGATTTAAATGTAAAAATAATGGCTTTTCTTATTGAATAAATTCCTTTAAAAAAAACTGTAAATTATCGATTGCATCACCGAAATGCTATACTATTAAGGATGAGTAAATATTGCATCAAAAACGTCCTGGAACCGTTCCAACCTAGTCCCCCTAAAACAAAAGCGGTGAAATTATATGTCTGTATCCAGTCAGAGCAGAAAATTGGCAACCTAACGCCGGGCCGCATAAATTGTTGTACATAGGCCAGGCGGCGGGAGGGCACGCATACGAAGCACAAAAAAAAGCGAGCCCACAGCTGGTTCTACGTTGGCGCTGTTTACACCCAAAGACATTAGTACTATGTACACGGCTGTAGCAAAGGCGGAAGGCCCTGGGAATGCTGTAACTCTTGTAATATTGTTACTGCCTGAAAGTGCTGACATTCAATCGATTTTCCGCGCGCGCGGCGAGAAAAGAACGAATTTATGCTTCTTTTCTTTTTTGTGTTGTACATATGCATGCCGGTATGTAGAAAAATCGGTGCGCCATATTATGTAAAGTTCAGCACCGCACTCCCTTACGTCAATTTCTAACTTATGTAGACGATTTTTGCGTGCAGGGAGTAGCACTTCTTGGAATTAATCCATTGATTTCTCCTTTAATTGCAACGAATTTTGAGGCTCAGCGCTAAATATGGCACAAAAGAGTATCCAGCGCTTAATTTAGACGCGCCACTTTATGAAAATAGGTTGGAGTCGATCTGGTCTAGACTTTGGAAACAACGTGGATTCCAGAGCTGATTTCATTGTTTGCTGTAACGCCGCACTTCAAATCGGTATAATCTATTTTTAAGGTTAGGATTGCGGCGACTCCACATCTTTACTTCTAACTATTTTATGTAAAACACGTGGTAGTCGTTGGGCTGGGAAGTTAATATTTCGCAATGTGACTCATCTGATATGCTAAACAATAATAAAAAAGTGCACATGTAGACATGATTTAGCTTTTAATGAGTTGGTTATAAAGTTGTTTATTCATTATAATTAGAGGCGTCAGCGCACATGTGCTGTAGTTGTATGCGGCATTAAGGTAATTGACTCATTCATCGTTAAAATTATAATGTTATTCGTGACTAATAAAATGATTTTATTCACCACAACATTTGTAAATGCGAATGCATTTCAGCTGTCAACTTTCGCATAAAGTTGCGAAAACCCCATTTAA
>JANSTS010013023.1:0-12732 GCA_026546915.1 Sylvicola fuscatus
ACAGTTAATAAAATCAAGCGATTGTTTTTTTAGTAACAATCAAAAATATGGCCCTAAGTGTGTTAAAACGATTTCGAAATCCTTAGATAACTCACTCTAGTGGAATTCGTAGTAAAATGGTCAAATTGTCGCTAATCATAAAATGACAGCATCATAAAATGTGCGAGGAGAAATGCAGCCCTGTAGTAAATATAATGTGGGAAAACAACGTCGTTTAAGACTACGTATATCCTCGGCCGCGTATTTTGCAATGTGTGGGGGATGCGTGCGTCAGTTGTATTTTAGCTGTTTCGTTATCCTATATCGTCAACATTTAAGTTATCAGTGTTTTTATGTGCTCACAAAGACAAGGAGCATGGCATTCGCCGCATGGCTGACACAGAGTCACGTACTTTGTGCTGTCAACAGTTAAAATGTTTAATTAAACCGGCTGCCATTTAAATCTCATGTTAGTTGCGACTAATTACTTCTTGACGAGCATATTCTCGATTCTACATGTGGCAAGATAGACAAAACAGCTTCTCCGCAGAAATACTGCTGAATATTATGAATTATGTATGCTCGGTTCATATGTTATTATATGTACATTGTACATTTAAGTGTGCTGGCAGATAAGGGATTTTTTCTCATCTCACTATACATGCTATATGAATGGGATTCTCAAGTTTGTTAACAAATATGTTATCTATGCTTTTTTACCAACATGAGCTAAATAATTATGTATAACTTTTCATTATTTTTATTAGTTGTTTTTTTATATATATTAATTTCTTATTATTTCTTCTCTTTATAGACTTGTGGATGTTTTAATCACTTGAGTTAATAACATATGTTTCCTTCCATCAGCTGATTTGATTATCATTAAATTAAGGTCTCACGGAATATAGAGGTAAGGACTATTTTTTGTTTGATTTATTACCTACTATGGAAATAGCTAAAAAATATTGATAGGAATTGTTTTTTAAAAGTAAAACATTTAAAAAAATAATTTTCGAACACGTACATGGCATAAAAAGTTGCAAAATCTTATTATTTGATAAAGTTGAGTTCGTGTCTAAACATGTAAATGTATCCTATATTTTTGTAGTTGACTATTTGTGTCCTTTTTTTAAACAATAGTAACTCCATTAGCAATGAAGTGCTGCAAAAATATGCACAATTTATCATTATAAGCCCACTTAGTAAACAATTCAAACACAGCAAGGCGTATACAATTGCACGGTGGAAAACATCGTTTTATGTTCTAATAAATAGCGCGCATTACTAACAATACAACAGCTATATTCTTTTGTGTTAATTGTTAAGTGTGCACAAGAAATTCGAATAACAAAAGGGTTCACTTTCACAATTTACGCTGAAATGTTGAGCATAAAAATTATAATTTTGCACTCAAAAGACTGCTATTCTCTATAATTTCCAGTCATTTACTGCAATGGAGGAAAACTTCATTGAAATTTTCAACAATTTTGTTTTTGTTTAACAGAAGAATCGCGATTACCAGTAAGCACACAAAATGTACCTATTTGATAACATTTAAAGTGAGTTTTATGTGTTGCTTTGAATATTTACCAACACATGTGGCTCATCACTAATCTTGCGTACGCGGAAATTGAATAGTATGTTAGAATATTAACAAATAATTGAAACCTTCATGCACTTAAGCTCACACACGAGTCCGTATATAATGAGAATAGTTTGTCAAACCACTTTAATTAATAAGTTGTCACATGCTCTTCGTAAATCATTACGTTCGTTCGTTTTTGAAATATGAGTACGCTTTCACGTCGCCGCTACCCCATTCGCGTCCCACACAGTTTTCACGTATCACCACCCACAAGGTAGCAATAATTCTGCATACAATATGTCAGCGAAGCGATGCGGTGGTGCGAGAGAAGAAAAAAGTGGCACGCTCGAGCTCATCTACCGTGGCAGAATAAACACTCGCTGGCAACTGGCAGCATAAAGTACGAGTGTGTGAGTGTGTGTGTGTGTGTGTGTTTGTGTGTGCGTGTGACGGGTATGGGGGTGAAATGATATTCAGAGAAAGCTGACAATGTCAAGGGAAGTCTGTTATTAAATAATTTTTCCTGATGTAAAATATAGCTTTGTTTTTAATGTTTTTGACATAGGGGTTGAATATAAATTATTATACCCGCACGTTACTATTCCGGGTGTCATATACAACGAGTACTCGCATGATGTGATGGAATATTTAAAATCAACACAACTGAGAGGCTCGGCGCATTACATAATCGGGACAGACGTTTTTTTGCCCTCTCCCTAGAAGACCGCAGTGATGATGGTACACGGAAAAGTTATATGCATTTCATCCTTTGATAAATTTGTATAATTTTGAAATTTGTTTTCTGCAAATGTTTGCTATTTAAATGGATAATTTCATTTTGTTTGCTTCATGCGACGCGTTTACGCAAAACTCTATTTTATACAACTAGATAATTGAGTGAAGGTAGTAAATGTCTTCTTGTATATTATAATAATAATATTTTTTGGACAAATATTATATAATTGCAACCAAATTTTCGTTTAACATCATAACATGGTCAAGATATCGATTGAAACAACTTTATTTAATTTGTCACGTATTTTTTACCCTTAAAAAAACCTTTAAATTTTTTGGCTTAACCGCTTTCTATCCGTAACTATTAAACTCAGCCAGAAAAACATATTTAAAAAAAAAATTCATCTTACGAAAAGTTTACTTTTCGACTATTATTTCTTCTGTATATTATTATAAAAGCAACAACAATATTAAACTTTTTTAAATAATCAAAAACCCATTTTACAATGAACTTTTTGGGAATGATAATATAAATATAAATGTAATTGGATCTGTGTTTTAAATGCATTAATTGAAATTGATTTTTTTAAAGTGTTTCTTGGTTAATACGTATTTATTTTTGTAATTAAATTTAAAAAAGCAGACCTTTCACTTAAAATCTCACCTTAAAATCTCTTAACATCAAACTATTTTGTGATTTTTCCTTCAAATAAAAATTACAGCAATTTAGAAATTTATAAAGGTAATATAAGAGAAATTTTCTTTCTGCGTAAATTGGCAATCATTCGTTGCACAATCCATTGGGGAAAATCACCAAAAAAATTTCAATCCAAATCCAAGTACTTTCGATGTTTCTGATAAATTATAGATTCAAATTCCATTCCACTAACATATAGTCCCCACATTTGTTTAGCGCTTGCATCTCCCTCCAAACCTTGCACCCTTACACGTCCACACACACAGACTCATGCTTCCCACATCCTGGGCCAATTGCTGCTGTAGTCAACACGCTTGTTATCCTGCACGTGGTGGTTGTTGTTGCTGACCGGGATAAATTTATTGAAATATATCCGTGTCATTTCAGCATTTTACCAGCTTCTAGCGTCGTTCATCTCCTTTTATTCGCCATTCCTGCCAGCACACATAATGTATTGGAAAATTTGTACCATGAACACTCCATCATGTCCAAGTGATACCACTTGAAAATATTTGCATTATCGATTAAGGTATCTTTATCTGCATCTCATACTTCACCTAAACATAGATAAAGCTCAATTTTTATTCAGCTTATCGTGCAAGAAGTTCAATTGCTTAATATAGTCATTTGTAAAACTGGTACCAATTTTTATAAGATTCCATTTGATTTCGGCCACATGGGGATGGTGAGTAAAATTTACCTTATAGTAACAGGAACATCAATTCATTGTTATGCATTGTTGCAAGGCGAAATGTTGACCTGTACACATAATTAGAATATAAAATTGCATACATGTCCATATGGCAGCAGGAATAGCAGATTCTAACTAGAACAACTACAATATATTTCTAACAAAGTCTCTATTTCATTTAAAATGACTTCATTTCCATTATAAGCAATTGCATTGTCTCAAAAGCCACCCACACCCACAAGTCGCCTTTGTGTCGCATTAGCTTTATGAGGACGAATTTTACCCAACTTTGTATTTAAAGTTGAAGCTATTTCAAATACATTGTTGTTGCCATCGAATACAAGTTCACCTGGCGTTTGGCGCACAGGTGTTGTGTGCTGAGTAGTTTCATTGAAGGGTATATTGAGGCACTGACTGTAAAAATTTCAATTTGAAACTGACGACTGTTGGTGTGTGTGTGGGTGTGTGTGAGTGTGTCTCAAATATACGTACAGCCACACGAAGAAGACGCTTAAAACGTATCTATAGAATATGGGTTTTTGTGTGCTGCTTTATGACTGTATAGTTTGTATAATTTGATTCTAATCTCTACTGGAAACTGAATGCGGTCCCTACAAATATAGATTCTACTGTGCAGAATGCACCTGAGCGCATAAAGACTCGTGCATTTGTTTTCATTTGGAAATTTAATTTTTACATACAATATTTCCCATTTCTGGTTTGTCAGTATTCAAGGTGCTTAAATTACAGTCTTATCAAAATTCATTACTGAATGTCAAAGAAGTGTCAAATTATGTTCATAAGACTTGTTGTCATCTTCAATTTTGTAGCTAAACGCAATCAGAGTTTACATACTCGTATTTATAAGGCATAATCTTATTTCGACGTCTTATTTTTATCTCTCGACGCGACGCATCGCATCAAAAACGTATACGCACAAACAAAGAAGTCGTATGCAAAACAATGCAGGGATATTCACAAATAAATAAAAGCTGTATAATAAGCTCTTTATTTCCTGTGTGATTGCCTTCATTCTTTACTCGCGTTCTACAGACGTGAGTGATTTTTTGTTTGCCTTTGATTTGTTGAGATCCTTTCATCCTTCATACGTACGAATATACACAGAAAATACAGTCTGCACGCGGTATAGCGTCTTTACGAAAGAACAAGCTACAAACGAAGTATAATTCTGAGCGTTTGCTCATGCCACAAAACCGCTGTGCCCCAGTACAATCTTACATAGACTCATACATAGACTGAAGGGTGATGAGCGCAGCTTTCGCAAAGACCTTCTAATATGGACGCTATTGTGTAAATTCATGGCGCAAATCTCGCTTTCCATGCTTCTGTCAATCGGTTTGCACTCTCCCATGTGAAATGCGAATTTCTTGTTCAAATTGAAAGAAAACGAGTTAAAGAAGCAGTCAATTGTCGCGCGTCACCGTGTATTGTATCAGAGCTGAAATACGCACGCAAGTCACCTCAATTGTGCCCAAGTGGAAAACTTTCAGTTCAGGGTTCGCATGGCTGGCAAAACTTTTCGTCAATACACAGAATTATGTACTCACGTACTATTTAATATATAAATATATATATTTAGACACGGTTTCACAACACAACGACAAGCCGGGCGAGAACAAAATTTTGAACCGCTGTGGTGCCGTCGCGCTTATGTTGTGTTCGACATGTCAGTCGCGTCTGATGTGCACCAATGGCGGAACAACACAATTTTATATCTAAATAAGCAAGTTCGTTATTATAATTTGCATATCTGATAACTAATTCAACTTTTGCACTCCGTCGATGTCATTTTCGCAATTGTTATGACGCCTCGCACGCCACCGAGCTTCACCAAACGGCCCTCCTTCCACGCTTCATACTTTCGACTTCGATGAGATTTCCTCGCCATGCCGTCTAATACACCTTCACGCCGCGCCTTACGCAGATACATCTGCAATCAACACTCCCCTTAACACCCAAGCATCGACACAACCCTCCCATCGACCGCAAAGCTCACTCCAGTTTACTTCAAATGAAAGTTTATGCTTAGCATATACACAAAATACAAAACATAAAGCTGATGTCTCTGTCAATTGGCTTGTTTGTTTTTGATCATTTTCGATGAAACTGTCGCTATGTACGGTGTGAGTATTCGTTCTGCAGACTGAAAAGGAGTTAAAACTTATCTCCTTGAGAGAAAATTGATGTCAATGCAAAGCAAATAAAAGGTTCGAGTGAGTTGGGCGAAAATAATAACGTTAAGTAGTCAAATATTGGAATAAGATCGATTTTCCGGTAATATTTATTCTAGTCTAGCATTTTGAAATGTGATTGATGTTAGAACTGACGCACCGAATATCAAGTCGCATAAATATGTTAATTACTAAATTAAAATTCAAAACAGCCTATGACATTCATTTAGTTTTGACAAACAACCCTTGAAAAGTTGTATAAACTGTTTGCTAATATCACTAAACGATGTTTGACATCTCTAAACATAAAGTTTTAATGACATTTAAATGGATCCTTATGGCAGACTAATTAACGATTTAATTGAATTCTTAAGGCAATACTTTTAAAATACCTTACTAAAAAAAAATGCTCGATCAATATGGTTAGCTGTTTCAATTGGCATGAGTACATTTCTTATCCCAGCCGTTTCGATAAGATTATCGCCAAAAATGCATTTTATGAGCGATTCGTAATTTTTGAACGCAAATACTGATAGAAGTATAATATTTTACATTCAATTTTATTTAAGTTATTTCTTATTGTGTACATAAATATGTAATTTGAATTACTAAAGTTTGAACTTTTCTCATTATATCCTAGAGCAATCAAAACTATTTAAATATTAATACAAAAGTTTATTTAGAAAAACCTGAATTCTGAAGTCTGCCATAATAATTTGAAAACTTAAATATGCACAGATGAAAATTGAAATCTTTTGAAAAGCAACATACGAGTAGTTTCGTA
The DNA here is from genome assembly GCA_026546915.1 of Sylvicola fuscatus. Taxonomy (NCBI): domain Eukaryota; kingdom Metazoa; phylum Arthropoda; class Insecta; order Diptera; family Anisopodidae; genus Sylvicola; species Sylvicola fuscatus. The sequence continues at coordinate 6,664 of JANSTS010013023.1, forward strand.
TATATAGTATTTGCCTACGAGTGCATTTGGATGATTCGTCTCACAGATCTTTAAGAGATTGGTTTTATGTTTATTTCGTATTTGCTCAGCCATTCGTATATTTTGCGTTTAACTCTTAACTCCTGTGCACCATTCACTTTTCGCCACTGAATAGACTCTCCTCGTGCAACACCCATTTGTCTGAAATGATAAGTATTTGCTTTAGATAATATCTATGATTAACCATTGAATAATAAATTACACATTTTCATTTTGAGCCAAGCCATTCTCTTTATATGCGTATACGAACACACATGCACACACAAACACACACATCGACACTGCCTTTGCCAAAGTATGAGGCGCATTATTCCAACGAGTTATTTGTCCAAAGCACGCCACAAACAGCTTTTCACCCTTGATCTATTCACCATTGTGCGATCCAATGCCACAATGCGTCCGACCTCCTTCATGTGTCCGTTTTCCAACCATCCCCCCCCAACCCCTTATATGTGCAAGATCTGACAACGGCGATTGGATGGGAGATACCCAAATGGTGCATGTGTGCCAACGTTTAAATCAAGCATAACCATTGCTAGAAGATCTGTTCGCTCATGGGAAAAATAAATAAAATTGTTTTAGTAATTATTTACATGACGTCCTATTTACAGGACCATGGTATTCATCTTTGTTCAGTGTGCGCTAGTTTTATTTGTTTCGTTGTTTTTTTTTTTGTTTTGTTTTTTTTTGGCGCAAGTCTTTAATCGTTGTTCATTCAGCTGTGCAGAAAGTGTGGCAATTGGGGTATCCATAATTCGCATGCCGTTTCCTTTTTCATTGCATCATGGTCCATATTACAGCTGCCATCAATAAATTTTATGGGTGAATTGTGGTCCACCAAACACATATCTACACATGCAACAATAATTTATTTATATATGTACACTATACATCACCGCGGCATAAGTAGCAATTATTAAAATTGATATCCGCTAAGGTTTTCGTAAATCTTGGCCGCTGTCAGTGGAATGCGCTTACTTTTATCTATTCCCGATCCCTCGATATTTTATTTTTCGACTTATTTAGCTGTATAAGCGAGTTTGTGTAGTTAACTTCGACGAATATGGCCTCCTTTTGCGGGCATAAATACTTATACATTTTGCAGACTTTCGTTTTATTTAAACTGCGAACGCTTAAAGAAATGGTGCATTGTGAGTACGGTGCAATGTGTGGCGTTGCGCTGTCTCACTGGCATATCCTCAATGCTATGGCTGCAGCTCAGCCGTATGAAAGGGAGTCACTGCAAAGACTCTTAAGTGATTTTCCAATTTTATGGAATTTCAGAATTGAATCACGTTTCGATTTGCACATTTTCCCATCAGCTTTTTAAGTCTTTTATATCTGTATTTCGGTGCGAAAGAGCTTTTAAATATTTTCTTTTGACTATATCTATATTCTTTTGTTACGAAGCATTTATATCAGAGTATATGTTTTCCTACGTGATACAATGCAGTTTCTCTCTGCTAATATTTTAATGCAACTTATGTTTGATCGGTATTGATGTATTCTTTTAAAGTATATTTCAACATTATTTACATTTAAATTACTGATAAACTATTTGCAATAGGTAGAATACATGTTAAGTACTTTAACGAATTTATCCATAAAATAAAAATAAATTCCCAACGCTGCTATTAATGTTCAAATCAATATTTTACCACTGCAAAAACACTTTTCAAAAATATAAGTCAAGTATAGGCATTTCAGCGCGTGTCTCAAGGGCTTCATACGTGTAAACAACGTCCCATAAACGACGCATCACAAGAGTGCGTCAGGCGTCTGATTGTGGGAATTTACTGCACGCGAATCGAGCGTATATCATTGTTGAATGTGAAGGGCGGAGACGTTGCAGCGAAGCGAGCATATGTGCTTTGTCTTTAGTGATCTGTTCAACGCGACGCGAAACTGTCGTTGTTGTTTAGCCGATCACATTTGTTGAGGATTTTAATTTGTCAAATGTGTCAAGAGGTAGTTTCGTCATTTCCTTCCCACTAATTTATACAAAGTTTCTGTGCACCACTAGTGTGACAGTTAATATGTTCGGCGAATTGTTATATCTACATATTTTCAGTGAATAGAGTCTTGCGTTGCTTATGTCGCACCGCTTCGCGCCAGGCGGTGGCTTCTGGCGCTTTAACTTTTTAAAGCGAGAGAAACTTTGCTGTGTGCAAATCATTTCTCCTGTGTTTTAATTAAGAAGAGCTTAAAGTCAGTTTTCTGCACTCAACGTTTTTCTTACGTTCAAATTTTTAACTGAATTATATAATTCACCTATGATTTATTTAAAGCAAGTAAAATCATTATGCCCATACTTTGAATATCAAAAGTTTTGCAAGGCTTAAATTAAGTCTTAAGTAAATTTTAAACCCTCGCCACAAGAATTATCATTTTAATTACAAAATAACACACGAAACGAAATATTAATCGAAAATGAGACCCTTTTTTACCCACACAGAGTTTTTTGTGCGGATCAAACTTTCAGGATATGTACCCACAAAAAATAGGGAAACATGCCGGCCAAAAAGGATTCTAATTAGTTGAAAATCTGAAATTACTGCATGTTTTAAAAATAAATGTATATCCACAAAATATATACGTTTCCATGAAAAGAATCCGAAGTATATACGTACAGATGAAACCCATCAATATTATGGGATAATAATAATTTGATACATCGAATGGGGGATGTTTTTTTTTTTTTATTCAACAAAGGATTCAATTAAATTCACCCCTGCAACAACAGCAGTAGATAAAAGTTGCCAAAAAATAAACTGTGAATTAATTCGGAGAATGATTACGAAGATAACGTGCGCGTTCCATCGAGAAAAAATATTAATTAACCGTCAAAGGAAAATTTACCATAAATCGGGACGGTTAGACGTGCTCACTCTTTGAGAAATTGGTTTTGAAGACAATACAAACAAAAACGTATGTAAATGTGGTTTTGTGGCGTCTGTGGTTTTTTAATCAGCGTTTAGATTAATAAGTTAGTAATAGAAATAATTTTGGGTTTTATTGTTTTTTTTTTTTTATAAATTCCCAGACCCTCAAAATTTTCTCTCAAGTGGATTACACGAAATGTAATTGACTTACACAAAGTGACTTTAGCCGCGCGTTCAAATCATCCATTAGCAACGCTTGTACCTTTTCAGCAATGAGGCATTGAGTTGGTTTTATTAAAGCTAATTTTGAGTTTAAGATTATTTTTAATTGACGGGGCGGTTTTTTTTCAACGGAAATAAATTGTAAAACAAATACGTCTCACATTTTATGCAGACGAATTAAAATGAATTACAAAGTTTTGCCTACACTTGTTAAGTGAATTGATTAGAGGTTTCTTTAATCTGATAAGTATGTTTCTTGTGCTAAAAGTTCATGTCGCTTTTATCTATACAGAAAGTTTAAGTTTGAGAAGTTTTATTAAAAGCTCATGTCAACATACTGTTTATACTATACTCTCAAGCTTTATGTATGTTCGTCTTTAAAGGACATCATGCAGTGTACACTGTACACACAATAAAAAGTAAGTCTTTAAATTGCATACGATGCTAAGAAACTTTCATGATTTCCGAGATTATGTGTCATTTCCAACACATAAAACAACAAACAATAAAAACCTCAAACCCACCTACTCGTAATATCCACAAGCACACATCTCTTCGCGTTTTTTTTCACTGTGGGTGAATTTCTGGTTTTATGCGCGCGGTTTTCTTCCAAAAAATTTTGCACAATAACACCAACGGTGAGTTTACGTTTGGCTTGGCAAAAACGCAAGCGATCTCATTTCAAAACAAATAATAAAAACCAGGAAAAAAATGAATGTGTGCCACATATATGTATATAGTCATGTATCCGTGGAGCCAATAAAACATGATTTTCTCGTGTGCAATATATAAAAATATGATGATATCACGTATGCTGATGCCACTGTGATGAAGTAATGAACCATATAATGCATGACTTTCTCCCACATCCCAAACACATTTTGCTGCGAAATTTGCCGACCGCAAAACCCCATCAGGGGATGCTCACTCACAGACTGCTGATGATTAGAATTATGATGATGTTGAGCTGTTGATCGCTCGGAAAGATTCAGCGGCTCCCTTTTCCCTGATCGTATTTCCACATTCCCGGCTCGTTTCGCCATAATTTATGCATTTGCATTTGAGGTGTGGGAGCCATAAAATTTGTGACGAATTGATGGAAAAAATGTGCCACTGAAGTAGCTCATAAAAATATTAATCACCAGTTTTTAGTGGCTCCGACATTTCTTGCAGATACGGGTCTAGTCAAATTGATTCAATGTAATCGAGATAATCGCTGCATTTAGCGCTGCTGATCCTTCGTTGTGATATATATGTTAATGCCGCTTGACGTGTGGTGAAATGAAAATCATCCTGGTGAGATGGTCTGAAGGACACATGAGTGCGTGTGCAACGTCATTTAATTCAAGTACAGCAAAAAGCACACAAAGCGATTATCGCTATGCAGTAGTAGTCGACCACACATTTCAGGCTCTGAAATGTGACTGCCTGATGTGATAGGGCTGGATGTGCATTCCGTTGCTGTCATCTGGATGCAATTCGCATGCCCATGCATCAAGATAAATGTGTAAAATCATACATGTGTCTTCTGCATAAAATGCGTTAGGACGAGCTCGTACCAGAGGCATAATGTTGAAAATGCTGACGTATTATGTAATTTTCTTATGACAAACCTGCTCACTTCGACCATTTATTACAGGCTGACTCTCCTTATTCGTTACGTTGACGAAGGATACATCACCAACCCAATTTGTTGTGTTCCGAATCTAATATATTTGCTTTTTTTATGTTTTGCATAAATACTATGCCAAATCCAATTTTATTGCAACTATTAAAATATTAATTCTAAAAAGTGTTTTTATGCATTTGAACACGATTCAAGCTTTTCCGGGAAGACGTTTTTTTTTCGTTGTTGAAATTTTTGCCGCATTTATTAAAACAACATAAATCTGTTCATCAGTTTAAAATTTCTTAATCGTTTTTGCTAATAGTATTTTATTTAAAAATTTATTTGAAATTTCCGATTTGAATTAATGAATAATAGTTTTTGTCTGAAAATTTTATTGAAATAAAAACTCTTTTTCGCATGAAAATAAAATGAAATAATATTAGTTTACACACAATACAGCTTCAATTAATGTTTAATCGTATGCTATTATACATTTATTACCTTGTCGGCAACAATAAAATGGTTGAACCATATATCAATTATAACCATTACTTTTAATTTAGTTAATTCCCACGATATCATATCTAATTTAAATAAATATGGGTATTATCCAAATATTACAATTTGTAATGTAGAGTTTATTGGATTCATGCTACTCAAATTTGGTTCACAACTCAGTATATTCTTTGTTTTCAAATAATCAAATGTAGTTATTTATTGATTAACATAATTCCATTGTTTTATATGTGTGCTTTTCGCTCTGATATGATATTGGACAATTTTACTGCCGTAATTTTATCGCTATTTGTAGCCAATTATTTGGGCGCGTACATTCAAAACATGTTGACTGTACGTCAGCAGCTCGATTACAAATCGAAAGGGGGCGGTGGGGGTGGTCAGCCAAATTTAATTGAATTCAAATTTTGATATTTATTAAGAACCGTTCATATGAATATTGAGGCGACCTCATTGTGTGAAAGCATTCATAATTGTGTCCATTTTCACATTGCACAATTTCAGCTTGATTTATTTAAACAAAATGTAGCTTTTGATACAAATAAAACACAACGTCGATGAACAGCAGAATTTATGGTTTATTAAATGCTCTGTTGCATTCGATTTCCAATTAACTTTGTTGGAAGTACGCACACATGAATACTTGTAACCGCTATCGATATCACGCCAAACAAAAATTCATCAAAACTGAAAAATGTATTTTCGCAACATACTCGTAACGTTCGTTTATGTTCTATTTCTCGTAAAGCAAGCAATATTTGTAAAAAATGCTGAGTAAAATAATTCTTTAAAATTTAATGG